>CM046874.1:51411064-51570175 GCA_025667525.1 Glebionis coronaria | reverse complement strand
TGAGAGATTACTTTACAAACTTGGATGAGCTTTTTGAGGAAGTGAAAGTGGATTGAGCTTTTATTGCTTTCAAAAGGATTTCAAGCAAAAATCTGTTTCATTATTTTTTTTTAGCATAAGCCATAAGCTATAGCAGCTTAATTTATAAGCTTGTTTATAGCTTATTGGTTTGCTCTCAGGTCACTATTTGTGTTTGTTTTAATTTTGGTAGGTACACAAGCTTTCCACCATTTCCACCATTTCCACCTCATTTTTCAAGTTTGAAGAAATCTTGCACCCTGGTTCTGTTGTTGAACCTCAGCAGGGTTCTTGCACTTCTCATAAGCTCATAAAGCTCAAAAAGATTGGACCAGTGGAAGGCATCAGCTTGTAAGTGGCTTTGAACCCCACTTGCCTTGATTTTTTTTAAGGTTTTTATGTGTTTGTGTGTTAGTTTGTAGGAATCTGTTTTGAATGTTGATTTATCTGTTTTAATTTGGTTAAATATATCTCATATGCATGTTTAGATAAGATTTAGATAGTCTTGTTAAGATTTGCAAGCTTGTTGTTTGTTAATTTCAAATTTCAGTTATTAAGGGGGTGTTTGGATTTGGTTCTTACTTGAGTTTGGTGACAAATTTTTGGGGTATGAACTGGTCTAACATGTTTCTTTAGGGTAGATATAGGAGTATTCAGTCTAGAGGTGCTAGTTAGGTAGGTTTTAGAAGCAATTGTATGCTTATTTCTTGGTAAAACTGGCATAAACTCAGCAAGCTCTTTTTTCTGTTTGTTTTAGCTTAATATTGCCCAATCATCTTTGTAATCTGCTAGGGTTTAGATCTATATAGGGTTTCATCTAGTTTTTATGTGATTCAGTTGAGTAGTGTGCAAGTAGTTGAGCTTTGAAATTCGTCCTAGTGCCATATAGATCAGCAACTGTTCACAGTTAACTTACTTTGATAAACAGTCACTTTAATTGCCTATTCTTGTGTTAAACTTGTACTAAGCTTGGTGTTTTTTCTGCTTATCTTGACTCCCCACACTCCACTGAGTGTGGGGGTGCCCTTGTATCCAAGAAAAAGCCAACATATAAGCTTTCCTAAGCTTATCTTTGCCCAGACTTTGTTTTTGCACTATTAGTGGGAACTAAGTTCCCACTGCTAGCCTTACTATTAGTACTACTACACTAAAAGATAGAAAACATCACAAGTGTCACTGTCAGTTCTTTATTTTTTGTCTTTTGTGGAGTTTTTTAGGATTTAGATCTTCAAACTTTTTGCATTATTTTTCTTATTTTATTCCTGATTTTTTAGTATAATTTAATTTTTTGTTACTGTTCATTAAGTATTTTTTAGGTTTTATTGCCATTTTTAATTACTTTTATTTATTCTTTTTTTTGGTAACCGTGATTTCCGACTCATTGGCCGACTAATCCACGGGGTTTGAGCCCACCGCCACACAGACTCAAACCAGGTAAAGCCCTCCCGTTTCAGGAGGTTGGCGTGGCCACTTCAAGGTTGTTTGCACCTAGTGAGAATTGAACTTGAGACCTCACACACTTTGGAGTGATAGCCACAAATCTTTTTGCCACTAGGCCACCCTTGAGTGGTTAACTTTTTTTTTTTTTATTCTGATTTTGTCATTTAGTGTAAAAAAGTCATATTTTTCTGTTTTAAAATTTTTTATAGATTAAGAAAATTAATTTAAGGTTTTTAGTTTAAAAATTAGTCACTGTTCACTTTTTAATTATTTTTTATAATTAAATTAGTTTAATTAGGGTTTAATTAATACTATGATCGTTCCAAGCGTTCTTACATTAAACAAGGCATAAAACATATTTTGACGGATAAGGATTCTTATAGAGATCAACAATACATTCTCGCGACACATGCAAGACAAGTCTTCTACATTGAAGCCCCGGCTAG
Organism: Glebionis coronaria; assembly: GCA_025667525.1. Lineage (NCBI taxonomy): Eukaryota > Viridiplantae > Streptophyta > Magnoliopsida > Asterales > Asteraceae > Glebionis > Glebionis coronaria. The sequence goes on along the minus strand of CM046874.1, from coordinate 51,568,271 downwards.
ACGACCACTTCACTGTAAAGTCGTTGAAGATGTTCATCATCGAAAGATCTGGCACCGGGATGTGGTAGAGGATGATCAAGATGTTATTCATGACAGCAATTCATCAGATGTTGCACTATCCACTAATTTGGGAGATTTGGAGTATACGAGTTTGAGTAAAAATGATGAATCAACAGAAGTGGATGCCCCTCCTGATAATGACGATTCTAACGAAGAAGGTGATGATTTTATCGGCAATGAAGTTGATGTCCGTGGTCATGTTCTTGAAGATGATGATGAAGATGATGACGCACATGATGATGACCCAGCTAGTGTTCATTTTGTTTCTAGTGACGATTTTAGTGAAGATGACAACTGATCTTAAATTGAAATTTGCAAAATAACACTTACGAATGAAATTTTATAATATATGTTTAAATGTGCATATATATATATATATATATATATATATATATATATATATATATATATATATATATATATATATATATATATATATATATATATATATATATATATATATATATATATATATATATATATATATATATATATATATATATATATATATATATACATATATATATATATATATATATATATATATATATATATATATATATATATATATATATATATATATATATATATATATATATATATATATATATATATATATATATATATATATATATATATATATATATATATATATATATATATATATATATATATATATATATATGTATATATATATGTATATATATATATATATATATATATATATATATATATATATATATATATATATATATATATAGATATATATATATATATATATATATATATATATATATATATATATATACATATATATATATATATATATATATATATATATACATATATATATATATATATATATATATATATATATATATATATATATATATATATATATATATATATATATATATATATTATATATATATATATATATATATATATATATATATATATATATATATATATATATATATATATATATATATATATATAGATATATATAGTGTTGTGCTATATGCAGAACCTGTTTTTTGGTACATAACTTACAGAACCATCTATAATGAATCTAGGCCATTAGATAAATCTGATCAATAGTTTAGATTGGAAGTTCCATAATTGCAATTAAATAAAAGATGAGGGATTTCTTATCAATTAAATAAAAAGCAAAAAGGGTATTATGGGTATTAAATTTAATCGATATAAACTAATATCGACTTTTATTTTAGAAACTGATTTGTCAGTTACTTTATTTCTCTCACTCAATTATCTCTTCCTCAAACCCTAGCCAACAAAAAAATTCATCTATCTTCTTGTTCAGATCTGAAAAAATACCATCAAGTCCTATTTCTTAATCAAATGTGCAAGAAACTCATAATGATTAACAGAAAAAAGAGTTAAAGAAAACGTTTGAGAAAAAGGATTTGTTGAAACACGTGATGTAAACCCGATACCTTAATTGATCGTTGAAACCAACACCCTATAATCCCAATCTGTGAAACTGATGCCACAAACGACCTTTTTGAGTTGTGGTTGTGGCGTCTTATCGCTCATGTGGTGTCCTTGAAATGGAGTGACTTGGGACTAAGACTTTACTCAAGGTAACTTCATTTGATTGTTAATTTATTTTAGTTTGAATGAAATATAAATAAAAAGTATCGTAATTTAAAATAATGGTAGACAACGAAAATTACTAGTGTTGTAAGTTACAGTAATATTAATTGCTAGTATTTGTTGAACACTGATGTAACATAGCATCAGTTAGATGCTTAGAAATAAATACATGGTTGCACTATTAACTTATGGTTGTAATTGATTGGAGGGACAAAGCTATGATTAAGACACAAACGCTTAAGCCCTCAGTCAAATCTTCATCCTTTTTATTTTGGTCATATTAAATTGATTTCTATAAAGCGAGGTTGATTGACTACATTACTATGTTTAGTTTTTTTATTTTACCATTCTTTACACCTTACGTTAAAAGCTCATAGCTAAAAACATTTTCTCCAACTTTTTTAGGGAATAACTTTAGTAAAGGCTGAAAAACTTTGAATAAAACTAGAAAAATAAGAGATGAAAGAATCAAGTATGCTATGTGTGATTTAACTACTCCCCTTGTTAGAAAAAGAACATGTACTCGAATAGTCTTAGAGAGCTGGGTGTGGTTGACACCAAAATTTTCTGGTGCAAAGCTGTCACGTAGGATTTTGGACTTTGACACCAGAATCCGGTACCAAGCACGAGAAAAAGTGGTGCCAAAGGGGATAATAGGCCCACATATACCACTTTTATTACTAAAAACAAAAAAAAAGAAAATCTTCGGCTGGTGCGAGACACTTTGGTACCAGATGGGGAGTGGTGCGCCAAGGGCGAAATAGCGCCAAAGGCTACCAGTCGTTCCCATTGCTCTTAATTTTTTTATAGCATAGAGCTCAATATATGTTTAAAGCCCTAAAGGCTCTATGACAATCAAATTTTTTATTTAAACATTTGGTAACTGATGTCTACATTGCTTCTGCTCTCATTGTTATTTAATAATGATCCAATAAATTAAGGACATTAATAGGAATAAAATACTTTATAATTTAGTTACTATATTTTACTAGGATTTGGTGCTCGCGCCCCGCTGCGGGAGAGTGCGGGCGTTTTAGGGTTGCTTTTATAGGTTAAGTCGTGAAGTGGCAAGAACAAAATTCTAATATGTTTTCATACACATGATTGAACAATAAGAAACATGCATTGCATAGTTGCTATTTTTTTGCAGTTAAATGCATTAGCAGTAACAACTCTTACATTTTGATTTAATAAGTGTGTCATCGATTACAAAATTTCAAAGTCATGGTCGAATAAGGTAACGGCAGGCCATTCTTATTGCATATAACCATCAACAATATGTGGTTTCATAGCAGCATCCACACACTTGAATACATCCTGGGAGAAACGGAAAATGTTATTGTAAAATGCGTATATTCATATAACTTTCAATCAGGATTACGACGTCTTATTAGGTGTTTGGATCAACTTATTTAGCGCTTATTTGACCTTGGAAAAGCTGACAAGTTCCTTTTTTTGAGGTAATAGGCTTTTCAAAAAGCAAAGCACATTTAACCTAACTTAAGTTGTTTAATAACGCAAGCAAAAGCTTGTGACAATTGAAAATGAAAGAACAGACCTGAACGCATGCCGTTAATCTATATCAGCATCCCTTTGCACATTAAAAGACCTACTCGATCTTTCATTAGGGACCGTGCATCAACAGCTCGGTATCAGCAAGACGACACCACGAACCGAGCACCAGCGACGCATCATCATCAACACGGAATCAGAATCAGCAAGTCGTTATCAGCAACATTGGTACTTTCAATCTGAAAGTTAATAGCAGATCACGTTATAGCTACTTAACGAACATAACATGTTCTCAATTTTTTGGCACGTATACTCGGGCACACTACTAATCACATTTACAGCAAAAAGAAAAAACAGTACCCGTCTAGTACGATTTAGCATCTCTCTTCTTCAGTTCAGTTATTACGTTTACGTCTGTTAAGATTAAATCAGTAGCTTAAGTCAATACTTGTTTACGTAGCCACTCCTTTGTATCTCGATATCCCTTCGCGGATCCACAACTGGTGTACCTTAACGAAGCTAAATCAGTATTAAATGACATACCCAAACACCAAAAAAGTAATACCTGAGTTATTTACACCTATAATGTTCGATCTAAATCAGTATTAAATGACATACCCAAACACACCCCAAAAAAAAACCTCAAAAAAGAGAAACATAAGCAGAAACCATGTAAGTCGTAAGGCGAAGCAAACACTCTTCAATATTCCTAAGTTACCTTAGGGACTGATTAATGAATCGTCACCTATGCGAGGGGCGTTCTTCATGATGTATTTGTCTGGTGGATTAAAACCCCACCACTGCTGCAGGAAAGTTGAAATGGAATGAGGCCTTCCGGAATGCCAATAGCAGCAGTAAACAATATAGAGGCAACCTCACCCAATATTGAAAGAAATCATGTAGCTGGAAAGAGAAAATACAGTTAGTTGGAGAAAGATGATCCTTGAAAAATAAGAGTAAAGGACAACATCAAATATTAATATAATTCCGATTATATTTAGTCTTCAATCAAGTGCATATAAGAACGTTCAGAATAATCTGCAAAAGGAAGCTACAAATGAAAGAGAAACTCACTCACACACGGTTTAAAACGCACCAGTAAACACTATTATCCATCCAGTTTCAAAACGCAACTGTAAAAACTATCCTACACTTAAATTTGTTTATTTCTTCTTTGTATTCTAGAAAAGTTTTAAGTGGTGGGAAAGTTAAACTTGGGTAACCAAACAGTGACGTCACCTGTGTGTTGCGCCGTTGTGGCTATCATTTCATAGAACCATGTTGGTTCTTGTGGTTGTGGTTCAACGGAATCTATTGGCCATTCGAGTGCAGGTTCTTCAACTCTATCATTTTCAAAAGAAGGATTAGGGCAAAATAAACCAGTCGGATTAGGAGGACCATGTGTGCTAATGCGAGCAATATAGATAGTTGTTGTCAATAACACTTAATCTCATTCTATACAACAGTCATAATTGTTCTGAGCAAAATTAAAAGTTTTTCACGCGGCAAACACGACTGGTTACTAAACCTGCAATACATATCAAATGGGTCAAACTGCGTACGATATGGGTTAGCCAGGTACAACTTATCACTGAGCAAAAATTCATTAGTTAAAGGAACGATTTGCGTCATATTTGTGCAAATATTACTAAAACTCCACGAAATCAAAAGAACAAACAGTAACCATAAATGAGAGACCTTTGTGTTCCTTATGCACACAGTCCTGCCTATGTGTGGGGTGGACGCCGTGAACAGTGGTGCGTGTGTTAAGCTTACCCAATGACATAAAAAATGCGTTAAGCTGTATGTTAGGGCTGCATAAGCTATTGTCCCGTCGAATAAAACTAAGAATGTATTAGTTTTAAAGAGGCAACCCTTAAACTATTAACTGCAATTTGATATGTGCAATTCAAAAAAAACACGTTACATCGCTTATAACCTAATCTAATAATTGCACCTGGGCTTCCAGGATATTCAGTTTCTTTTCTTTTGTCTAATGCGTCTAGATTTGGTATGTTTTATAGTATCTTTCTCTAGTTCAATTCAAGAATAATTTATCAAATGTTCAAATTTACCAAGACTCGTGCATTTTCTTTCCAATATGAATCAGCAGGCGTCCAATGTTTCTTTTTATAGCAAGCTTTCATAATACTTTAATGATAATCTGCCAAATACAGATCTTCAAGCAAATCCAACCACTATCTCCTCTTGTCCGTGAGTCGCATCGCGTTTCCTTTCAGTAGAATCAGCAAATCCAACCACTGAAATCAGCAGTCCTAGTCGACTTGCCTGCACGGAGTATAATGTAGTTTAAGATTTTGCACACACACAAACACGTAATCTACTTCATTTCAAATAAGAAACAAAAACTTGTATATCATATACGCTTCAAACAAACGCATCTGTCGCAAAAATTAATAATAAAATTTTGGGACGAAATACATACGTGTTGGTTGTTGTATCTAGAATACGTACGGGCTATATGAAAATGATTACTTGAGGTTTTCAATACCTATCTTTCTTCTTACCACTTCTCTTTTCTTAGGATTCTCGATGACTATGAATTCTCGCGCGCCTCTCTGACATCCTATATAATCAGTCAATTTGAAAACATATTGAGTGACCATTTTCTTGTTCAAGAAGTAGCAAATAATACGGATGTTTGTTACCTCTGAGGATGGTGAACATGGAACAAAATCACACTCAATAGCCAAAGTAAACCCATTGAGGGAAAACCGTGGTAGGCTCAGATATGGCACCTTAGAGGGAAAACCGGATACACACACCATGGCTGCAACCCCGAGAGGTTGCCCCGCCAAGATACGTGTAATCTCGAGTTTAACCCGGGCCGTTCAAGGTCATCACAGCCTAAATAAGTGCACATTCCAACAACAAAATCCATCCATAGGAGCAGTGATTCTCCTCACAAACCGACTTAAATATAATTAACCTCCTCTCTCACAGCCCTTCATTCCCTCTCACAAATTTTTCACACACTAACACCTACATCTTCTGTTTCATTATTTCCATTTCATTAATGGTTGCCGCTTTTCATTAATTGGGAGTTTGCCCTTTAGTGAGGATGGTGAATATGGAACAAAATCACACTCAATAGCCAAAGTAAACCCATTGAGGGAAAACTGTGGTAGGCTCAGATATGGCACCTTAGAGGGAAAACCGGATACACACGCCCGAGAGGTTGCCCCGCCAAGATACGTGCAATCTCGAGTTTAACCCGGGTCGTTCAAGGTCATCATAGCCTAAATAAGTGCACATTCCAACAACAAAATCATGACCTGCGAGCATCACATACAATCGATATCACCAATGTCATATCTAGGTCCTCAAAAGTATCAGAAAGCAAGGACAAAAAAGGAAGCAAGTCCAGAAATTTATAAGGCTTGTGTCCATAAAGCAACCGTTTCTTTTGAGGCTTACTGCCGAAGTAGAAGGCACTCATCTTTACTACTTTTATACTTTTATTTCTTAGTTGGCGCGCAACCTAGCTGCACCATTTGACTATCTAAGAATGAAATATTCGAAAGGGTACCATACGTTGAGGTAATTACTCATCAATGCGTGCAACCATAGGCGGATCCCGAGCAATACACTCCCCATAAGCCATTCCCCTTCCACCAACTCCATCATCACCCAACTGCCATATCGTCGCACGACATCAACAGCGGCAGCGAACAAAGCAGTGGAAATGACGGAGCATAAGGCGAAAGGATAAGTAAGTTCCAACAACTGCCCCAACAATCAAACCCCGAACAACTAAAAAAATGTAACCTACAATTAGATACGTCTTTAGCTATATGAAACCCTAACCCAGCCCAGGAAGGGAACTATACAATAAGCATGCCTTGTAGAACCCCACAAATGTATCCCAAATCAGCTTCTTATAAGTCAAATAAAATCATCAATCATCATCAATCGGGGTCAAAGAAAATCACTTGACGCCGACCGTCACCATCCCACCGAGGATTGGGGGCAACGGTCCTGCTGAAAAACAGCCGTCGTCACCATAAATTGATCGTCGCCAACTCATTAAACGATGGGGGCAACGATCTGTTTCAAAAACACCATAACAACCCAAAAGATTCGAGATCCAGAATAATGGTTAAAAATAAACCAAAAGATACATTAAAAGGATACAATAAGCATACCTTGTAGAACCCCACAAATGTATCCCAAATCAGCCATAACAACCCAAAAGATTCGAGATCCAGAATAATGCTTAAAATTAAGCCAAAAGATACATTAAAAGGATACAATAAGCATACCTTGTACAACCTCACAGATGTATCCCAAATCAGCTTCTTATAAGTCAAACAAAAGCATCAATCATCATCAATTGGGGTCAACGATCTGTTTCAAAAACATCATACAAATACTTAATATACCACTAAATAACATCATAATGCTTAAAAATAAGCTAAAAGATACATTAAAAGGATAAAATAAGCATACCTTGTAGAACCCCACAAATGTATCCCAAATCAGCTTCTTATAAGTCAAATAAAATCATCAATCATCATCAATCGGGGCCAAACAAAATCACTCTACGCCGACCGTCACCAACCCACTGAGGATTGGGGGCAACGGTCCTGCTGAAAAACAGCCGTCGTCACCATAAGTCGGTCGTCACCAATCCATTAAACAATAGGGGTAACGATCTGTTTCAAAAACACCATAACAACCCAAAAGATTCGAGATCCAGAAAAGACTGGAGATATCTTGACTACCAATGGTTGATGTTTGTGTGTGTGAGAGAAGATTACACAACCAGACAACCCAATTAATCAAAGGTTACACACTTTAATTAAAAGGCAGAAACAGTAAAGGGCAAACTCCCCTCTTCAACAGAATAAACAGTAAAGGGCAAACTCCCAATTAATGAAAGGGAAAACTCCCCTCTTCAACAAAATAAACAGTAAAGGGCAAACTCCAAATTAATGAAAACGGGATTAAAAACGGGGCACCATTAATGAAATGGAAATAATGAAACGGAAGATGTAGGTGTTAGTGTGTGAAAACTTTGTGAGAGGGAATGAAGGGCTGTGAGAGAGGAGGTTAATTATATTTAAGTCGGTTTGTGAGGAGAATCACTGCTCCTATGGATGCATGATTCTCCTCCTTTATATAAAGGTTAATAAACAAACTCTGTTTATGCTAAAAAATGGTGACACAAGCAATGATGTTTAATCGTATTTTAAAGAACGTTGATTATTTTCTTGTTTAACCAATTGTTTGTATAGCTTATTTTAAATATAATAGTGGTAAGATAGCGACTAGTGAGTTATGCACAGTGATGTTTACCATCAATTTGTTATTCAATTTGTTATTTAATAACGAGATTAATTTGTAATGTTTTAATTTTATCAATAAGTTGCATCACTAATTTAACATGACATAATTTCATATAACTAGTTTTTTATTTGTTTCAGGGGATGGTTCAATCATTAAGTATAACGATGTATGATGAAGATGATGAATGGATGCATCAGTGATTTTAGTTGTGGTGCATAGTTTTTTTGAAGCTGTACATAGATGTTCTCGAGATATAAACGAATGGTTTTCGAAGAGTGCATACATGTTTCAAAACTCTTGGACATCTATATTTAACAATATGCATTTGTATTTGAATTCTATTTATTTGATATCAAATTTTGTTTACTGTCATTATGTACAACTTTGTTATAAAATTTAGAGATTATATTATAAGTTTATGTTTATTTTGGTAGATAATATGCACTAAAAACATGAATGCAGTTACCATTGTACACCATAAACGTATCTCAAATTATAGTACTAAAAAAACATATTTGTTTTTTCTGAAAACATACTTGTTTTCTGAAAACATGTATGTTTTTTTCATAAAAAAGAAAAAGAAAACATGTATGTTCGGAGAAAAAAATAATTCAGAAAATTAAGGGCCTTAAAAAATGCTTTTTTAATAAAAAATAAAAAAGGTGAAAATATTGTATTTTACCAATATACCCTTTTTATTTAAATAAAAGCATTTAATAATACTAAATTATTATTGGTCTAAAGGGGTACTATAAGTTCTGTTCCAAAAAAGTGGTTCTATATATAGCGCGCCCCTATATATATATATATATATATATATATATATATATATATATATATATATATATATATATATATATATATATATATATATATATATATATATATATATATATATATATATATATATATATATATATATATATATATATATATATATATATACATGAATGTGTAAGTCTATTTCAGTGTGTATATGTATTAGTCAATAAAATTGTATGGTCTTGTACTTATATATTTTCAGATGGCCTCTGTAGCTCCACGATCACATGGTGGGGATGCTGGTGGTGATCCACCAGACGATCGGCAGCCCAGGTTGCTACCACACCAGTGTGAAGGTAAGAAAGTGTAAATAATTCTATGAACTTTTGATTACTTGTTACTCAATACTTATATATGTAGGTTCGGGGAAACGTGGGGAATGCAAGCATAAAGCGTTAAAAAAGGCCTTTAAACAAAATGGCAATTGCAAATTGGAGATAGAGTTCGAGGAGAAGGATCAAAATACCTTCAAACCAGTAGGCCCATATAGTTAACACTTCTCTAGCTATCTTGGGGAACTAATCAGGGAAATTCCCCAATATTACGATTCATGGGAGAAAGTCCCCCTAGAGGATAAGGTTTCATTAATCCCACGACTTCAGGTCTTGTTTATATTATTTCAATATTTATTGTTATCGAATGTCTATATATTTGTGTTTATTTAAATAAAAATAATAAAGAGTCATACTTAAATAGACCTAAATATGAACCTAAAGTTACAATAAACGTTCTAGTAGTGTAAGGACTGTGACATCAAATCTAAGCATGTGTTTATATAAAGAAGATCTGCATATAAATTTAAAAGTTTGCCAGGTATATATATGGAATAATGTAAACTATCATTTGATTTTTTCAACAAGCACACGTGTTCATCTAGAAGTGTTAGGCTTGTTTGTAAGTCTAAAAGTTTAGGCCTGTATATCAATCCTCTTATTTGAAAGTGTGTGTTCATTAAAATATGTACACTTATTTGCAGACCTATTTTGACTTGCAGCCCCACTTAGATGACAAGAGTGTAATCAAAATTAATGACGAAGATAAGACAGTGGGGCGCTTTGTGAGGGTTGGGCTTCAGAGGGATTTTGCACGTCGATATAGCGACAACAAATGCAAGTTCAAGGATAAGTGGTTTAATAAGAAGACAGTTGAACATGCAAGGCGGGAGAAGCCGCCGAAGTGGAAAGCTGGAGATGCTAAGTGGAAAGAACTTGTTGACTTCTGGTCCAAGCCATATCTGATGGAACAATCGAAGAGGAATGCCACAAATAGAGCAAAGAACAAAGTGACAACCCACCAAGGATCAAAATCTTTCGCACAAGGAAGACACGAATTCGTATGACTATTATTTTTATTTCTTATAATACTTAAAAGGTATCTATATTGTTTATATATAGTTCATTATTAATTTGTTTTATATTGTTCATATATATATAGTTCAAAGAAAACCAGCGTTACGAGGGCTTGATAGATCATTGGAGGCGTCGCCATAAGGATAAAGACGACAATTTTCGTACTCGGGAAAATGAAACGCTCTATGTAAGTAATTTTTTACACTTTAAATTTATGTGTGTGAGTAAGATGCATCTACATTGGTTGTTGCCTTGCTTGCATAGGTGGTTTTCTTTTTGGTTATGATACATGTTATTTAGTTGCTTTGCTTGTTAATTTTGTACATCCAGATGGTACGTATAGGTGTTCGTGTTGTGTTTTATTTGTACGTTTGTATAAAAATTTGGTGTTGTGGAGCATAGTAGAGCTGTTTAAGAATGATATATTTGAGAATGATATATAGAGTAGTTACTAGTTTAAATCAAAGTTGAATTTGATTTGTATCTGAATTTTTTGTATTGATTCAAACAGTTAGGTTTAAATAGTCATGGGGCGATATGGTTACAAATTTTTTTTGTAAGTTAAAAACTTGTTTTTGTTAGAACATTTAGCCGATACTTATACTAGAGGTAGGTGTTACTTTTCGTATTCTTCAAAAATTGATCTTAACCACTGATTAGGATAGCCTAGAGTAACTTTAGTGGCCACCCCCAAATGTAAAGTATCGCCTTGTTTGCTGTGGAAATGTGGAGCCCCAAAAGGGTATCCATGACCAAAAAAAAGGGTAGTCGAATAGTTAGGTGTTATAAAATGAATGTATTTGGTGAAATATGCTTATGAGGGCGTGTTAGATTGGTGATTTCCCTTGTGCATGTAAGCAGAAGTAAATAAGCACTCAGAAAATAGTGTTCGAACTTGCCTTTGCTTTGAATAGATATATATGTATGCAATAACCAGATATAGTAAAGTAGGAGTGTCAAATGGGTTTGGTAACTACAGTACCAATTACCAAACAACCTTCAACATTGTTATAATTAACTTTTTTAACTACATAGGCACAAATGAAGGCAATCCAAGATGCAATCACCGCCGGAACCATCCCGCCCAAGAGGGATAGAGAAATCTTGGCTGAAGTCACTTAGAGCAGAAATGGTACACATATAGCGGGTGTAGGCAGGAACTTAGCGGGTATGGGAAATTTAGATGTTGGGAGGTCACAACTGGACCCAAGTTACTTTACCCGGGAGCAATTAGAAGATCTGAAGAGGCAACACACTTTGGAAAAAGAGGAGCAAAGAAAAGCATTTGAAAGTCAACAAAACTCCTTGAAAGAATTTGTGGAGTTCTTCAACCATTATCAAGGTACTCCTGCTTCACAGTTTCATATTCCTGACTTATACACTCCTCAAGTGTTTCCCAGTTCTATCTCTACTCCCGGTGGCCCAAGTTGTACTTCTCCCGACCCTAGTTCTATGCCTCTAAACCTTCATAATTGTTACACCCCAACCTTTGATCCCAAAACTATCCAAAGTGGTGATCAAGATGATAATGGTAGTGAAGATGGTAATCTGAGTATATGTGATGGTTTATGAAGTTCATAACAATTATATAATCATAAGCAAAGATCAAAGCACGTAATAGCGAAAGCGATTTAAGAAGATCATAATAACACAATTATAATTAATCGAATTAGGTTACATACCTTTATCCTAGAAAAGATCCACAAGATCACCAATTGAATCAACAATTAGGGTTTATGAAGAACGGTGCCAAGATATAGTTTAATGTAAAACTATACTACGCTCTTGTACACACGTAATGTGACGGGTTAACCGCGAGTCTAGCACGTATAAACGAAGCTTCAACGCTTGTGGAATAATCTACCCAACAACCCTAGAGAGGGGCTAGGACTAGATTCAAGAAATCGAAACCAAGAGGTTAAAAGGAACCCTAAAAAAGGTGTTTGCCTTTTGGTTTGATCACATGAAAGAAGAGAGAGGGATGAGCAAAAAATTATGAGGGCTAAAGGGTTGTTTATATAGGCTAGAAAAAACCAAACAATTTAGGAAAGAAAATCTTTTTTTTCTTCTCCTTTGGCCCTTGCAGCCGCCGGCCTAAGCCCACCCAAAGGTGGCTTCCGAAATTTTCCGTCTCCTTCTTTTCTTTTATTTAATTCCATAACGATCGTTTAACTTAACTCTTAATTTATTTAACGATCGTTAGTTAAGCTTCGGTACAATTTAATAAATATAATAAATATATTTAATAAATAATGTAAAACCCGCATGCTTTTACCATGCATAGTACCCTTAGGATCGTACGTACTAGTTAAAACTTTCCTAATATAGCATGATTACGATTACGTGTTAGGAGTTTACGTATTACGTACGTGTTAGAACACGATAAGTATTTACTATGCACGATCACGTAATAGTTATTTAACAATATTTAATCACGAACATGCGATCATGAAATCATGAACCTAATTAAAACACGAACTATTATTAATTACGTATATATATTTATTACGAGCGTAATTAAATATATTAGATCACGGTATTTACGTAACGAGAAAATTTAAAACACGAACGTAAATAATCACAAACGAGTAACTAAATAACGAGACACGGAAAAAGGTATGGGTACCCCAAGTGGGGTCCCTACCCGCGGCCAAACAAGGACAAATGGGCCAAGCCCATTTGTCAAATTTACTAAAGGGGGTTTTTACTTTTTACACTACACAAAATAACTTTACAGAAGATTTTAAGAAAAACCTAAAACCTCCTTCTTCCTTGTTCTTTGTGCCGCCACCCTAAAACCACCATACAGGGTGATTTTGATCTTTGATCTTGAAGATTTGGTGATTGATCGTGTTTGTTTCTTCGTTCTCTTGATCCACGAATTTGGTAAAACCTTTTTAAACCTTTTCTTTTAATTTAATCTTTTTATTAATTATGAACATGTGATGTTTTTATAAAAACATAATAATTAATCATAGATCTAACATGTTTTGGTGTTAAATTAAATCAAAGGGTTGTTTTTAAGGGGTGTTTGCTTTGGCCGCCGGCTTCACCGAACCCAAAAGGGGTCTCGGCTTGCCAAGCCGACCAACACCAAGACCATATGGTCTTGGTTGGTGCGTGTGGGTCCCACGGCAGCAAGGGGAAACACGGGGTACCCCGACTTGGTTCGGGGTACGGTGTCGATTCATGTCCGGTTCATGTTTTTAGCCTAGATCCGGTTCATGGTGTATGTTAGTTTTTTTATGTTTATGAACTTATGTTAAAAATTAAATTAATAAAATGATGTGATTAATTTAATAACATGACTTAGGTTACTTAATTATTAATGATCATGAAATTATTTTAACCTAAGTATTTATATTTTTAAGACTTATAATTAATTAATTATTTTAAAAACCATGGATATAATTAATTAATTAACATGACTTAGGTTATATTATTAATATATAATAATACATATTTTAACCTAAGTATTTAACTTATTTAATTAAAAACATGTTATACTTTAATTAAATATTATAACCTATAGTTTAATTAAATTACATGAAATAATTATTAAACTATACACTATACCATATGACTTAGAAAATAATCATGAAAAACACTTAGGCTTATATACTTAGCTTATTTAACCAGCTTATTTCTAATTATGGAAACTTTCTATTTTTAGGAACTTAATTAAATAAGGCAGCTAATCTATTTATGGAAACCAGCTATTTTTAGAAACTTATTTATTTCACGCAGCTAATCTATTTATGGAAACTTATTTAATTAAGGCAGCTAATCTATTTATGGAAACATTCTTATTTTAGAAACTTATCTATTTTAAGCAGTAAATCTATTTTTGGAAACTTTCTATTTTTGGAAACTTTCTATTTTTGGAAACTTTCTATTTTTAGAAACCTTCTATTTTAGAAAACCTGCTATTTTTGGAAAGTTACTTATTATTACACAGTAAGTATAATAACACATGAAATACCAGAAATACTTAATCAGATTAAACAGAATATAAGATTTAACACAGTTTAACGCTTTAAAACAGTAAAACATGGTAAGAACACATAAAATAAGCTAAGACATGACATAAAACCAGCTATTTATTTAGTAAGCATATACTTATTCATGTACGTATTTATGTAGCACTAGTGATTCGGAAGTAGGATTCTCGCAGTTCGTCTTTCTCGTTCACTGGACATAAGGTACGGATTCCCGTCCTTTCAGTATGGACATTCTTTCCTTATTAGGATTCCCCGTCTGCAGCCAACTGTTTTCCCGTAGTATAAGTTATGAGTTTGATTGCTTATGTTTAATTAAGATTTCCTATAGCCATATACATGCATGACCAGTTTCACCTAGTTATGGAGGTACCATAACCATAACATTAGAGGCACTGATGTTATGACTTCACCACGGTGGAGTGATTGCTCGTGGCGTCCCTTCAGCTTTTGGCCATTTATTTATATTTATCATGTGGGGCGTATGGGTGCATCCTAGTACATGTTTTTATTCAGGATTTCATGGTGAATGTGGTGTGTGCCTTGCATCCTTCACAAGGAGCTGATCCCTCCTACCCAAAAACCAGTATATTAAATTAGAGGCAGCCCCTCTAATTTGCATGATGAAGTCACCCCTCCAATTATTCATGCACGGTGGATTTTCATGACCTATATTGGCTAATGGTAAAATATGACAACCAACTTTTATAAGATAAACATAAGACTTTCAAACTATAAAACCAGTTTTATTAAGATTTAACCAGGTTACTCAGGACTTAGTTTTATTTCGTTGTTATTATGTTATATGCTATCCTATTCATGCTTTATTGTACATCCGTGCACTGAGCGTATTTGCTCAGCCATTTTCCTTTTCTATGTTCATATGGACTGGAAGCTGTCTAGTCTTCTTTACATTATGCATTTCCTTTCTTATGATACTTATGCTTTGGACATTGTTTAGTCCTTTCCTTTATTATACTATGTTTGTGTGTGATGAGCTTTACTTTTGGACTACCGATGTTTGATTCCGGTATTTTCCTTTTTATGGTCAAGTAATGTTTAGACATTTACCTTGTATGCTTTGATGACACGCCATAATTACTATGATATTTCCATTTCAAAAATGGGGTGTTACAATTATGGTATCAGAGCCAAGGCTTCGACCTGTAGGCTCTCAAATATGACCTGTGATTAGTGGGTAGTCACTACGTTCTTCCTAGAACTGATAGTTGTTTTCATGCATTCATCATTTTTAAGCATACATATACATGTCATTGTTACAGGGTTTTTGACTAAGTAATGGTTGGTACAGGACTGGCCCTATTTAGTCGCATGTGTTTTATCGAAACTTTTAGATTTGGGACCGACCCATAGGCGTCCCCTAGCTATGTCTTTGTTTTTGGTAAACTGACCAGAGGCGTTCACTCTCAAGCATACAAAAGTTTTCATAAAACTGCATCATGCATTCATACACAAAATTTTCTTGCATAAAATTTTTCTCGTGAAATTTTTGGTATAAATTTTTTTTCATGTATATATTTATATTTTATGTTTTGATCTGTTTAATCATATGTTTTATGTTATACTGTCAGATGGTTCTCACACGCGAACAGGAGCAGCTCAATGCTACAATTCAGGCTGCCATGCAAGCCTTGCTTCCTCAACTGAGGAACGACATCAGGGCTGAAGTTCAAGCTGCCAACAATCAGCAGCATAATCAGCCACCTCCTCCTCCTCCTCCAGTGACGTTAGCAGTATGGCTGGAGAGATTCAACAAGCTCCGCCCTCAAGCTTTTGAGAAGACAGATAGCCCCAGCGATGCAGAAAGCTGGTTGGCTCACATCGAGAGGATTTTCAATGCTATGGGCTATGACCCCGCATACAAGGCGAGGTTGGCATGCTATCGGTTCGAAGGCGATGTACTCAACTGGTGGTTAGCATTGATGCAATCTGAAGGTGGTGATGAGTGGGTTGCTGGTTTGACATGGGCTCAGTTCAAGGACAGGGTGATGGAGCAGTTCTTTCCCAAGGCTGAGCAGGACAAGCTCAAGAGAGAGTACCATGGGATCCGACAGAGAGCTAGGGAGAATAGCAACGAGTTTATGCAGCGCTTTCTTCGCTTGGTTGGTTTCCTTGGTGCGGCAGCAGGTACTCCTGAAGAGCAGGCACGTCACTTCAGATGGGCTCTTCGCACATCGGTCGCAAACAATCTGGTGTGTGCTACGTTCAACACTGTAGCACAAGTGGCCGATGCAGCACAAAAACTGGAGATGCTGCAGGAGAGGGATGAGTTCGGGGAAGCTGAAAGACCCGACAAGAGGTAAACATTCGTATTCAAGCGGTGACCAATCCGTATACTTTCCATATGTCAATTATTCATCTCTTTAACTGTATCTTCCAGGCAGAAAACTGGGGACCGGTCTCAGCCGGCTACTCAGCAGCAGCCTCATCAGCCCAAGGGAAACGGTCAGACTAACGACCGTTCTGCTACGGATAGGC
Source organism: Glebionis coronaria (assembly GCA_025667525.1). Taxonomy (NCBI): domain Eukaryota; kingdom Viridiplantae; phylum Streptophyta; class Magnoliopsida; order Asterales; family Asteraceae; genus Glebionis; species Glebionis coronaria. The sequence goes on along the minus strand of CM046874.1, from coordinate 51,551,104 downwards.
GTGGCGGTAATGACAATTACCGTAACAACGCCGGGCACTCCAATAACAGCAGGTCCTAATACTTACGAAATTCCTTATGTTTTATGTTATAACTCATATTCTGACACTTTATCAAACTTCTACCAGGAACCATGGAAACGGTAGGGACCAGAACCAGAGAGGTTCGCAGCCTAGCCATCCAGCTATCACTGGTATTCAATCTTACGATTATCCGATTCTTCCTTTGTACCCAACTATCATGTCTTATGTAAAATGTTTTTATCAGGTCCTCAGCCAGCCAGAGCACCTGCTGGAGGATACACTCATCCTCTTTGCTCTACTTGCCATCGTAGGCACCCAGGACCATGTCGTCATAATACTGATGAGTGCTTCAAGTGTGGTCTTCCTGGCCATATTATGAAGGATTGCCGTAAGGGCGAGATGGAGGGTACATCGGGACATGCTGATACCAAGCCGCCTCCTACTGCCGGGCGTGTCTACACGACATCTCGGGACCAGGCCAACCAGTCTACAGGTACCATCACTGGAATCTTGTATATGTATGGTCGTGATGCATGTGTTCTTTTCGATACGGGTGCTACTCACTCGGTTATTTCTACGACTTATGCTAAGAACTTTAGGATGCCTCCCTTGCCACTAGAAAATAGGCTTACTATTTCCACGCCTTTGAGGGACTCTGTATTAATCACCCATGTATACCAGAGTCTTCCCCTAGAGTTTGATGATAAGGTTCGACATGTCGACGCACTTCCGTTGGACATGAATGACTTCGACATGATTTTGGACATGGATTGGCTATCCAAGTATCATGCTACCATAGACTGCCATTCATATCGAGTTATTTTCGGTGATGTCAATGCACCAGAGTACATTCATAATGGGTTCGTACCCGGACGGTCTGTACAAGTCATATCCACCCTGCAAGCGCGTGCACTACTATCACATGGCTGCGAGGGTTATCTAGCTACGGTTTACGACATGGATGCTGGATCTCCATCGATTCAGGATCAACCAATAGTGTCGGAATTCCAAGACGTGTTTCCAGCAGAACTTCCGGGCATACCACCTGCACGAGAAGTAGAGTTCAGTATCGAACTGATTCCAGGAGCTGAACCAATCTCCAAGGCTCCTTATCGCATGGCTCCCATAGAGCTGAAGGAGCTGAAGGATCAACTGCAAGAACTTCTTGAGCGAGGTTTCATTCGACCGAGCGCATCTCCATGGGGCACACCGGTTTTGTTTGTTAAGAAGAAGGACGACAATATGCGTCTTTGCATAAACTATCGCGAGCTCAACAAGATTACCATTCGGAATAGGTATCCACTGCCACGCATTGACGATCTGTTTGACCAACTCCAAGGGGCCAAACACTTCTCCAAGATTGATCTTAGGTCAGGCTATCATCAGCTACGGGTCAATGAGCAGGATATAGCTAAGACTGTCTTTCGTACTCGTTATGGCCACTATGAGTTTGTAGTTATGCCATTTGGCCTGACAAATGCTCCAGCAGTGTTCATGGATCTGATGAACAGAATATTCCATGAATTTCTTGACAAACTCGTCATTGTTTCATCGATGACATCCTGATTTTCTCAAAGTACAAGGAGGAACACGAAGACCATCTTCGTACAGTACTACAGATTCTTCGCCAGAAGCAGTTGTATGCTAAATTCTCCAAGTATGAGTTCTGGTTAGACAAGGTGGCATTCTTAGGTCACATTGTATCAGCAGAAGGAATCACTATGGATCCAGCGAAGGTTGAGGCCATTACTAAGTGGCCAAGGCCGACATCAGCGACGGAAGTCCGCAGTTTCTTAGGCTTATCTGGCTATTACCTAGGTTCGTAGAGAAATTTTCCCGCCTAGCACTACCATTGACCAAACTGATGCGGAAAGGGGAGAAATTCGTTTGGACTGAAGATCGAGAGAAGAGCTTTGAAGACCTGAAGCAGAAGCTAGTATCTGCACGTATTCTTACTCTACCATCTGGTACGGGTGGATTTCAAATCTACAGCGATGCATCGGGGAAGGGACTTGGCTGTGTTCTCATGTAACATGGGAAAGTGATCGCGTATGCTTTACGACAGCTTAAGCCTTATGAAGAAAATTACCCCACGCATGATTTGGAACTTGATGCAGTCGTGTTTGCATTGAAGATATGGAGACACTACTTATATGGAGAATCATGTGACATTTTCACGGACCACAAGAGCTTAAAGTATATCTTCACTCAGCGTGAATTGAACATGAGGCAGAGGAGATGGTTAGAGCTGTTGAAGGATTATTACATTAATCTACAGTATCATCCCGGAAAGGCAAATGTAGTAGCAGATGCTCTTAGCAGGAACTCCGGAATGATCAACAGCATTAAAATCAAAGAGGAAATTATCAGAGACTTGGAGCGATTAGACATCGAGATCATGGTACGTGGACAGCACGGTTACTGGGCTAATCTTAGAGTAGAACCTGAGTTACTATCTAAGATCAAGGAAGCTCAGAGGGATGACGGAGAAATCTGGGCGATGGTACAAAAATTAGAGAAGCAGACAGAATTCAGAGTAGATGCAGATGGTATCGTATGGCAGGGCACTATACTTTGTGTTCTTGATGACCAAGAACTCCGGGAAGCTTTGTTAGCTGAAGCTCATAGCTCCCCATTCTCGATACATCCTGGTTCGACTAAGATGTACCATGACATCAAGCAGTACTTTTGGTAGAGTGGTATGAAACAGGATGTGGCCACTTACGTCTCCAAATGTCTTACCTGCCAGCAGGTTAAGATCGAGCATCAGCGATCTGGCGGTCTCCTTCAACCGTTAGATATTCCAGAGTGGAAGTGGGACAAAATCACCATGGATTTTGTTACCGGTCTTCCGCCTACCAAAAGGAAGCACGATGCAATTTGGGTTATCGTTGATCGACTTACCAAATCAGCTCATTTCTTACCGATCAGCAAGGAATATCCGGTAAGTAAACTCGCAGATACGTATAGACGAGAGATCATGAGACTCCACGGTGCACCATCCAGCATCGTCTGAGACAGAGATCCTCGTTTCACTTCGCGCTTTTGGAAAAGTCTGCAGAAAGCTTGGGGTACACAACTTAAGCTTAGCACGGCTTTTCATCCTCAAACGGACGGACAGTCGGAGCGAACCATTCAGACATTGGAGGATATGTTGAGGTCATGTGCGTTGGAATGGACGGTTGATTGGGACGAATACATCTGTTTGGTGGAGTTTGCATACAACAACAGCTGGCACGCAAGCATCAAATGTGCCCCGTTTGAGATGTTGTATGGCAGAAAGTGTCGCGCCCCAATCTGCTGGGATCAGGTTGGCGAGCGAACACTCGAAGGACCAGAAATCATAGAGATGACAAATGAGAAGATCACAGTAGCTAAGCAGAAGATTCAGGAGGCACGGTCACGTCAGAAGAGTTACGCCGATAAGCATCGTAGGGATATACACTTTAACGTAGGAGATCACGTCTTCCTTAAGGTTTCGCCGGCACGTGGTGTTAAACGCTTCGGGATTAAAGGGAAGCTCAGTCCTCGTTTCATCGGACCGTTTAATATCATTGAACGAGTCGGTGAAGTATCTTACCAATTAGCGTTACCTCTGCAGCTTTCGCATGTGCACAATGTGTTTCATGTGTCCTTACTCAGAGGGTACTACTATCATCCCCTTCACATGGTTCAGTATCCACTGGAACATATACGTGAAGATCTCACTTTTATAGAAGAACCCGAACGAGTTCTTGACAGACAAGAACGAGTCATGAGTAAGAAGAGGATTCCATTCGTCAAAATTCTATGGAGGGATCATACCGAGCGGGAAGCCACTTGGGAAACGGAGGATTCTATCCGGGCTTCTTACCCTCATTTCATATTTTGAATTCGGGTATGTTCTTCTTTTCCAGTTTACTTTATCTATAATTCGGGGACGAATTATTCTTTTTAGGGGGGAAGAGCTGTAAAACCCGCATGCTTTTACCATGCATAGTACCCTTAGGATCGTACGTACTAGTTAAAACATTCCTAATATAGCATGATTACGATTACGTGTTAGGAGTTTACGTATTACGTACGTGTTAGAACACGATAAGTATTTACTATGCACGATCACGTAATAGTTATTTAACAATATTTAATCACGAACATGCGATCATGAAATCATGAACGTAATTAAAACACGAACTATTATTAATTACGTATATATATTTATTACGAGCGTAATTAAATATATTAGATCACGGTATTTACGTAACGAGAACATTTAAAACACGAACGTAAATAATCACAAACGAGTAACTAAATAACGAGACACGGAAAAAGGTATGGGTACCCCAAGTGGGGTCCCTACCCGCGACCAAACAAGGACAAATGGGCCAAGCCCATTTGTCAAATTTACTAAAGGGGGTTTTTACATTTTACACTACACAAAATAACTTTACATAAGATTTTAAGAAAAACCTAAAACCTCCTTCTTCCTTGTTCTTTGTGCCGCCACCCTAAAACCACCATACAGGGTGATTTTAATCTTTGATCTTGAAGATTTGGTGATTGATCGTGTTTGTTTCTTCGTTCTCTTGATCCACGAATTCGGTAAAACCTTTTTAAACCTTTTCTTTTAATTTAATCTTTTTATTAATTATGACCATGTGATGTTTTTATAAAAACATAATAATTAATCATAGATCTAACATGTTTTGGTGTTAAATTAAATCAAAGGGTTGTTTTTAAGGGGTGTTTGCTTTGGCCGCTGGCTTCACCGAACCCAAAAGGGGTATCGGCTTGCCAAGCCGACCACCACCAAGACCATATGCTCTTGGTTGGTGCGTGTGGGTCCTATGGCAGCAAGGGGAAACACGGGGTACCCCGAGTTGGTTCGGGGTACGGTGTCGATTCATGTCTGGTTCATGTTTTTAGCCTAGATCCGGTTCATGGTGTATGTTAGTTTTTTTATGTTTATGAACTTATGTTAAAAATTAAATTAATAAAATGATGTGATTAATTTAATAACATGACTTAGGTTACTTAATTATTAATGATCATGAAATTATTTTAACCTAAGTATTTATATTTTTAAGACTTATAATTAATTAATTATTTTAAAAACCATGGATATAATTAATTAATTAACATGACTTAGGTTATATTATTAATATATAATAATACATATTTTAACCTAAGTATTTAACTTATTTAATTAAAAACATGTTATACTTTAATTAAATATTATAACCTATAGTTTAATTAAATTACATGAAATAATTATTAAACTATACACTATACCATATGACTTAGAAAATAATCATGAAAAACACTTAGGCTTATATACTTAGCTTATTTAACCAGCTTATTTCTAATTATGGAAACTTTCTATTTTTAGGAACTTAATTAAATAAGGCAGCTAATCTATTTATGGAAACCAGCTATTTTTAGAAACTTATTTATTTCACGCAGCTAATCTATTTATGGAAACTTATTTAATTAAGGCAGCTAATCTATTTATGGAAACTTTCTATTTTTAGAAACTTATCTTTTTAAGCAGTAAATCTATTTTTGGAAACTTTCTATTTTGGAAACTTTCTATTTTTGGAAACTTTCTATTTTTGGAAACTTTCTATTTTTGGAAACTTTCTATTTTAGGAAACCTGCTATTTTTGGAAAGTTACTTATTATAACACAGTAAGTACAATAACACATGAAATACCAGAAATACTTAATCAGATTAAACAGAATATAAGATTTAACACAGTTTAAGGCTTTAAAACAGTAAAACATGGTAAGAACACATAAAATAAGCTAAGACATGACATAAAACCAGCTATGTATTTAGTAAGCATATACTTATTCATGTACGTATTTATGTAGCACTAGTGATTCGGAAGTAGGATTCTCGCAGTTCGTCTTTCTCGTTCACTGGACATAAGGTACGGATTCCCGTCCTTTCAGTATGGACATTCTTTCCTTATTCGGATTCCCCGTATGCAGCCAACTGTTTTCCCGTAGTTTAAGTTATGAGTTTGATTGCTTATGTTTAATTAAGATTACCTATAGCCATATACATGCATGACCAGTTTCACCTAGTAAAGGAGGTACCATAACCATAACATTAGAGGCACTGATGTTATGACTTCACCACGGCGGAGTGATTGCTCGTGGCGTCCCTTCAGCTTTTGGCCATTTATTTATATTTATCATGTGGGGCGTATGAGTGCATCCTGGTTACATGTTTTTATACAGGATTTCATGGTGAATGTGGTGTGTGCCTTGCATCCTTCACAAGGAGCTGATCCCTCCTACCCAAAAACCAGTATATTAAATTAGAGGCAGCCCCTCTAATTTGCATGATGAGGTCACCCCTCCAATTATTCATGCACGGTGGATTTTCATGACCTATCTTGGCTAATGGTAAAATATGACAACCAGCTTTTATAAGATAAACATAAGACTTTCAAACTATAAAACCAGTTTTATTAAGATTTAACCAGGTTACTCGGGACTTAGTTTTCTTCCGCTGTTATTATGTTATATGCTATCCTATTCATGCTTTATTGTACATCCGTGCACTGAGCGTATTTGCTCAGCCGTTTTCCTTTTCTATGTTCCCAAAACGGCAGGTACTCAGGGACGCTCGTAGACACTAAGAGTACGTGCATATGGACTGGAAGCTGTCTAGTCTTCTTTACATTATGCATTTCCTTTCTTATGATACTTTTGCTTTGGACATTGTTTAGTCCTTTCCTTTATTATACTATGTTTGTGTGTGATGAGCTTTACTTTTGGACTACCGATGTTTGATTCCGGTATTTTCCTTTTTATGGTCAAGTAATGTTTAGACATTTTACCTTGTATGCTTTGATGACACGCCATAATTACTGTGATATTTCCATTTCCAAAATGGGGTGTTACAAATAAAATTAACCCTTTACGCATTGTGTGCAATCCTGTAATCCCGAGTTCGATCCTATCACACGACTATTAATTTTATGTCCATAAACTTTTAGCTCCCACTTGGACAAAATTCAAATATCGTGATAACATTGACTAGCGTCTAGTTACACTAGCAATACCACTAGTACAACTCGAGTAAGGTCTCTTGGACAAAACCTTTTAATGATTCATCACTATTATTATCCTTTCATTTCAAATACAACGTTAATAGGATATGGATCTCAGTCATTCCTTTCATTAACCATTCTGTTTCTCATTTACGGATATAGCAAGATTACCAAAACATATTTGGGTGTGGCCACACAAACATCTTACTACTCCCCCGAGGGGCTCAACTGTATTATACTTCAAAATAATTTGAAGGAAACAAATCCCATTTTGACTACAAGCGAAACTTACGAACTTTGCAACACTTTTGAAAATAACCCTTATAGCTACCAGTTACGTTTAGCGTTAGGTTACCTTACAGAAATGCATTACATTCAATTCAGTTTTCTGGTATCTCAGGTCTATGAATAACTATTTATGATTTACTTAATGACAAAGATCCATAAAGTAAAATCATATAGTTGGGATAAGTCCAATATTTGACTCATCAAATATCATCCAAAATTGACCAATATACTTTCAAGTATACTGTAACACCCCATTTTGGAAATGGAAATATCACAGTAACTATGGCGTGTCATCAAAGCATACAAGGTAAAATGTCTAAACATTACTTGACCATATAAAGGAAAATACCGGAAACATAGTATAGTAAAGGAAAAGGACTAAACAATGCCCAAAGCATAAGTATCAAAAGAAAGGAAATGCATAATGTAAAGAAGGCTAGACAGCTTCCAGTCCATATGCACGTACACTTAGTGTCTACGAGCATCCCTGAGTACCTGCCGTTTTGGGAACATAGAAAAGGAAAACGGCTGAGCAATACGCTCAGTGCACGGATGTACAATAAAGCATGAATAGGATAAGCATATAACATAATAACAGCGGAAGAAACTAAGTCCCGAGTAACCTGGTTAAGTCTTAATAAAACTGGTTTTATAGTTTGAAAGTTTTATGTTTATCTTATAAAAACTGTTTGTCATATTTTACCATTAACCAATATAGGTCATGAAAATCCACCGTGCATGAATAATTAGAGGGGTGACCTCATCATGCAAATTAGAGGGGCTGCCTCTAATTTAATATACTGGTTTTATGGGTAGGAGGGATCAGCTCCTTGTGAAGGATGCAAGGCACACACCACATTCACCATGTAATCCTGAATAAAACATGTAACTAGGATGCACCCATACGCCCCACATGATAAATATAAATAAATGGCCAAAAGCTGAAGGGACGCCACGAGCAATCACTCTGCCGTGGTGAAGTCATAACATCAGTGCCTCTAATGTTATGGTTATGGTACCTCCATAACTAGGTGAAACTGGTCATGCATGTATATGGCTATAGGTAATCATATTTAAACATAAGCAATCAAACTCATACTTATACTACGGGAAAACATTTGGCTGCATACGGGGAATCCTAATAAGGAAAGAATGTCCATACTGAAAGGACGGGAATCCGTACCTTATGTCCAGTGAACGAGAACGACGAACTGCGAGAATCCTACTTCTGAAACACTAGTGCTACTTAAATACGTACATGAAATAAGTATCTGCTTACTAAATAAATAGCTGGTTTAATGTCATGTCTTAGCTTATTTTATGTGTTCTTATTATATTTTACTGTTTAAAGCCTTAAACTGTATAAAATCTTATACTCTGCTTAATCTGATTAAGTATTTCTGGTACTTCATGTGTTATTATACTTACTGTGTAATAATAAGTAACTTTCCAAAAATAGCAGGTTTCCTAAAATAGAAAGTTTCCAAAAATAGAAAGTTTCCAAAAATAGAAAGTTTCCAAAAATAGAAAGTTTCCAAAAATAGAAAGTTACCAAAAATAGAAAGTTTCCAAAAATAGAAAGTTTCCAAAAATAAAAAGTTTCCAAAAATAGAAAGTTTCCAAAAATAGAAAGTTTCCAAAAACAGATTTTTTGCTTAAAATAGATAAGTTTCTAAAAATAGAAAGTTTCCATAAATAGATTAGCTGCCTTAATTAAATAAGTTTCCATGAATAGATTAGCTGCCTTAAATAATAAGTTTCTAAAAATAGCTGGTTTCCATAAATAAATTACCTGCCTTATTTAATTAAGTTTCTAAAAATAGAAAGTTTCCATAATTAGAAATAAGCTGGTTAAATAAGCTAATAAATAAGCCTAAGTGTTTTCATGATTATTTTCTAAGTCATATGATATATTGTATAGTTTAATAATTATTTCATGTAATTTAATTAAACTATAGGTCATAATATTTAATTAAAGTATAACATGTTTTAATTAAATATATTAAATACTTAGGTTAAAATATGTATTATTAAATATTAATAATATAACCTAAGTCATGTTAATTAATTAATTATATCCATGGTTTTTAAAATAATTAATTAATTATAAGTCTTAAATATTAATACTTAGGTTAAGATAATTTCATGATTATTAATAATTAATTAACCTAAGTCATGTTATTAAATTAATTACATCATTTATTAATTTAATTTTAACATAAGTTCATAAGCATAAAAAAACTAGCATACACCATGAACCGGATCTAGGCTTAAAAACATGAACCGGACACGAATCGACACCGTACCCCGAACCAACTCGGGGTACCCCTTGCTGCCGTGGGACCCACACGCACCAACCAAGACCATATGGTCTTGGTGGTGGTCGGCTAAGCAAACCGAAACCCCCTTGGGGTCGGTTGCAGCCTGCGGCCAAAACAAAACACCCCTTAAATCGACCCTTTGATTTAATTAATCATCAAAACATGTTAGATCTATGATTAATTAATATGTTTTTAGAAAAACATCACATGTTCATAATTAATAAAAAGATTAAATTAAAAGAAAAGGTTTAAAAAGGTTTTACCGTATTTGTGGATCAAGAGAACGAAGAACAAACACGAACAAACAACAAATCTTCAAGATCCAAGATCAAAGAATCACCTTGTATGGTGATGTATAGGTGGCGGCACAAAGAACAAGGGAGGAAAGGGTTTTAGGTTTTTCTTAAAAATTTTCTGTAACTTAATTTGAGTAGTGAAAACTTAATTAACCCCCTTTTAGTAAAAATTGATAATGGGCTTGGCCCATTACCCTTGTTTGGCCGCGGGTAGGGACCCCCCCCCCCCCCCATGGGGTTCCCGTACCTCTTTTCGTGTCTCGTTATTTAGTTACTCGTTTGTGTTTATTTATGTTCGTGTTTTAAATGTTCTCGTTACGTAAATACCATAATCTAATATATTTAATTACGCTCGTAATAAATATATATACGTAATTAATAATAGCTCGTGATTTAATTACGTTCGTGATTTCGTGATCGCATGTTCGTGATTAATTATTGCTAAATAATTATTACGTGATCGTGCATATAAAATACTTATCGTGTTCTAACACGTACGTAATACGTAAACTCCTAACACGTAATCGTAATCATGCTATATTAGGAAAGTTTTTAACAAGTACGTACGATCCTAAGGGTACTATGGATGGTAAAAGCATGCGGGTTTTACAACTCTTCCTCCCTAAAAAGAATAATTCGTCCCCGAATTATAGATAAAGTAAACTGGAAAAGAAGAACATACCCGAATTCAAAATATGAAATGAGGGTAAGAAGCCCGGATAGACTCCTCCGTTTCCCAAGTGGCTTCCCGCTCGGTATGATCCCTCCATAGAATCTTGACGAATGGAATCGTCTTCTTTCTCATGACTCGTTCTTGTCTGTCAAGAACTCGTTCGGGTTCTTCTATAAAAGTGAGATCTTCAAGTATCTGTTCCAGTGGATACTGAACCATGTGAAGGGGATGATATTGGTACCCTCTGAGTAAGGACACATGAAACACATTGTGCACATGCGAAAGCTGCGGAGGTAACGCCAATCGGTAAGATACTTCACCGACTCGTTCAATGATATCAAACGGTCCGATGAAACGAGGACTGAGCTTCCCTTTAATCCTGAAGCGTCTAACACCACGCGCCGGCGAAACCTTAAGGAAGACGTGATCTCCTACGTTAAAGTGTAAATCCCTACGATGCTTATCGGCGTAACTCTTCTGACGTGACCGTGCCTCCTGAATCTTCTGCTTGGCTACTGCGATCTTCCATTTGTCATCTCTATGATTTCTGGTCCTTCGATTGTTCGCTCGCCAACCTGATCCCAGCAGATTGGGGCGCGACACTTCCTGCCATACAACATCTCAAATGGAGCACATTTGATGCTCGCGTGCCAGCTGTTGTTGTATGCAAACTCCACCAAACAGATGTATTCGTCCCAATCACCCGTCCATTCCAACGCACATGACCTCAACATATCTTCCAATGTCTGAATGGTTCGCTCCGACCGTCCGTCCGTTTGAGGATGAAAAGCCGTGCTAAGCTTAAGTTGTGTACCCCAAGCTTTCTGCAGACTTTTCCAAAAGCGCGAAGTGAATCGAGGATCTCTGTCTGAGACGATGATGGATGGTGCACCGTGGAGTCTCATGATCTCTCGTCTATACGTATCTGCGAGTTTACTTACTGGATCTTCCTTGCGGATCGGTAAGAAATGAGCTGATTTGGTAAATCGATCAACGATAACCCAAATTGCATCGTGTTTCCTTTTGGTAGGAGGAACACCGGTAACAAAATCCATGGTGATTTTATCCCACTTCCACTCTGGAATGTCTAACGGTTGAAGGAGACCGCCAGATCGCTGATGCTCGATCTTAACCTGCTGGCAGGTAAGACATTTGGAGACGTAAGTGGCCACATCCTGTTTCATACCACTCTACCAAAAGTACTGCTTGATGTCATGGTACATTTTAGTTGAACCATGATGTATCAAGAATGGGGAGCTGTGAGCTTCAGCTAACAAAGCTTCCCGGAGTTCTTGGTCATCAGGAACACAAAGTCTAGTGCCCTGCCATACGATACCATCTGCATCTACTCTTAATTCTGTCTGCTTCTCCAAATTCTGTACTATCGCCCAGATTTCTCCATCATCCTTCTGAGCTTCCTTGATCTTAGATAGTAACTCGGGTTCTACTCTAAGATTCGCCCAGTAACCATGCTGTCCACGTACCATAATCTCGATGTCTAGTCGCTCCAAGTCTCTGATGACTTCCTCTTCGATTGTAATGTCGTTGATCATTCCGGACTTCCTGCTAAGAGCATCTGCCACTACGTTTGCCTTTCCGGGATGATACTGTAGATTAATGTCATAATCCTTCAACAGCTCTAACCATCTCCTCTGCCTCATGTTCAATTCACGCTGAGTGAAGATATACTTCAAGCTCTTGTGGTCCGTGAAAATGTCACATGATTCTCCATATAAGTAGTGTTTCCATATCTTCAATGCAAACACGACTGCAGCAAGTTCCAGATCGTGCGTGGGGTAATTTTCTTCATAAGGCTTAAGCTGCCGTGAAGCGTACGCGATCACTTTCCCATGTTGCATGAGAACACAGCCAAGTCCCTTCCCCGATGCATCGCTGTAGATTGGAAATCCACCCGTACCAGATGGTAGAGTAAGAATAGGTGCAGATACTAGCTTCTGCTTCAGGTCTTCAAAGCTCTTTTCTCGATCTTCAGTCCAGACGAATTTCTCCCCTTTCCGCATCAGTTTGGTCAATGGTAGTGCTAGGCGGGAAAAGTTCTCCACGAACCTACGGTAATAGCCAGCTAAGCCTAAGAAACTACGGACTTCCGTCGCCGATGTCGGCCTCAGCCACTTAGTAATGGCCTCAACCTTCGCTGGATCCATAGTGATTCCTTCTGCTGATACAATGTGACCTAAGAATGCCACCTTGTCTAACCAGAACTCACACTTGGAGAATTTAGCATACAGCTGCTTCTAGCGAAGAATCTGTAGTACTGTACGAAGATGGTCTTCGTGTTCCTCCTTGGACTTTGAGAAAATCAAGATGTCATCGATGAAAACAATGACGAACTTGTCCAGAAATTCATGGAAGATTCTGTTCATCAGATCCATGAATACTGCTGGAGCATTTGTCAGGCCAAATGGCATAACTACAAACTCGTAGTGGCCATAACGGGTACGAAAGGCAGTCTTAGCAATATCCTGCTCCTTGACCCGTAGCTGGTGATAGCCTGACCTAAGATCAATCTTGGAGAAGTGTTTGGCCCCTTAGAGTTGGTCAAACAGATCGTCAATGCGTGGCAGTGGATACCTATTCCGAATGGTAATCTTGTTGAGCTCGTGATAGTCTATGCAAAGACACATACTGCCGTCCTTCTTCTTAACAACAAGACCGGTGCGCCCCATGGAGATGCGCTCGGTCGAATGAAACCTCGTTCAAGAAGTTCTTGCAGTTGATCCTTTAGCTCCTTCAGCTCTATAGGAGCCATGCGATAAGGAGCCTTGGAGATTGGTTCAGCTCCTGGAACCAGTTCGATACTGAATTCCACTTCTCGTGCAGGTGGTATGCCCGAAAGTTCTACTGGAAACACGTCTTGGAATTCCGACACTATTGGTTGATCCTGAATCGATGGAGATTCAGCATCCATGTCGTGAACCGTAGCTAGATAACCCTCGCAGCCATATGACAGTAGTGCACGTGCTTGCAGGGTGGATATGACTTGTACAGACCGTTCGGGTATGAACCCATTATGAATGTACTCTGGTGCATTGACATCACCGAAGATAACTCGATATGAATGGCAGTCTATGGTAGCATGATACTTGGATAGCCAATCCATGCCCAAAATCATGTCGAAGTCATTCATGTCCAGCGGAAGTGCGTCGACAGGTCGAACCTTATCATCAAATTCTAGGGGAAGACTCTTGTATACATGGGTGATTAATACAGAGTCCCTCAAAGGCGTGGAAATAGTAAGCCTATTTTCTAGTGGCAAGGGAGGCATCCTAATGTTCTTAGCATAAGCAGTAGAAATAACCGAGTGAGTAGCACCCGTATTGAAAAGAACACATGCAGCACGACCATACATATACAAGATTCCAGTGATGGTACCTGTAGACTTGTTGGCCTGGTCTCGAGATTTCGTGTAGACACGCCCGGCAGTAGGAGGCGGCTTGGTATCAGCATGTCCTGATGTACCCTCCATCTCGCCCTTACGGCAATCCTTCATAATGTGGCCAGGAAGACCACACTTGAAGCACGCATCAGTATTAAGGCGACATGGTCCTGGGTGCCTACGGTGGCAAGTAGAGAAAAGAGGATGAGTGTATCCTCCAACAGGTGCTCTGGCTGGCCGAGGACCTGGTAAAAACATTTCACATAAGACATGATAGTTGGGTACAAAGGACAAAGCGGATAATCGTAGGATTGAATACCAGTGATAGCTGGACGGCTAGGTTGCGAATCTCTCTGGTTCTGGTCCCTACCGTTTCCATGGTTCCTGCTGTTGTTGGATTGCCCGGCGTTGTTACGGTAATTGTCATTACCGCCACGCCTATCCGTAGCAGAACGGTCGTTAGTCTGACCGTTTCCCTTGGGCTGATGAGGCTGCTGCTGAGTAGCCGGCTGAGACCGGTCCCCAGTTTTCTGCCTGGAAGATACAGTTAAAGAGATGAATAATTGACATGTGGAAAGTATACGGATTGGTCACCGCTTAAATATGAAGGTTTACCTCTTGTCGGGTCTTTCAGCTTCCCTGAACTCATCCTCTCCTGCAGCATCTCCAGTTTCCGTGCTGCATCGGCCACTTGTGCTACAGTATTGAACGTAGCACACACCAGATTGTTTGTGACCGATGTGCGAAGAGCCCATCTGAAGTGATGTGCCTGCTCTTCAGGAGTACCTGCTGCCGCACCAAGGAAACCAGCCAAGCGAAGAAAGCGCTGCATAAACTCGTTGCTATTCTCCCCAGCTCTCTGACGGATCCCATGGTACTCTCTCTTGAGCTTGTCCTGCTCAGCCTTGGGAAAGAACTGCTCCATCACCCTGTCCTTGAACTGAGCCCAAGTCAAACCAGTAACCCACTCATCACCACCTTCAGATTGCATCAAAGCTAACCACCAGTTGAGTACATCGCCTTCGAACCGATAGCATGCCAACCTCGCCTTGTATGCGGGGTCACAACCCATAGCGTTGAAAATCTTCTTGATGTGAGCCAACTAGCTTTCAGCATCGCTGGGGCTATCTGTCTTCTCAAAAGCTCGAGGGCGGAGCTTGTTGAATCTCTCCAGCCATACTGCTAATGTCACTGGAGGAGGAGGAGGAGGTCGCTGATTGTGTTGCTGATTGTTGGCAGCTTGAACTTCAGCCCGGATGTCATTCCTCAGTTGAGGAAGCAAGGCTTGCATGGCAGCCTGAATTGCAGCATTGAGCTGCTCCTGTTCGCGTGTGAGAACCATCTGACAGTATAACATAAAACATATGATTAAACAGATCATAACATAAAATATAAATACATACATGAAAAAAAATTTATACTAAAGTTTCACGAGAAAAATCTTATGCAAGAAAATTTTTGTGTATGAATGCATGATGCGGTTTTATGAAAACTTTTGTATGCTCGAGAGTGAACGCCTCTGGTCAGTTCACTCAAAACAAAGACATTGCGAGGGGACGCCTATGGGTTGGTCCCAAATCTAAAAGTTTCGATAAAACACATGCGACTAAATAGGGCCAGTCCTGTACCAACCATTACTTAGTCAAAAACCCTGTAATAATGACATGTATATGTATGCTTAAAAATGATGAATGCATGAAAACAACTGTCAGTTCTAGGAAGACCGTAGTGACTACCCACTAATCACAGGTCATATTTGAGAGCCTACAGGTCGAAGCCTTGGCTCTGATACCATAATTGTAACATCCCATTTTGGAAATGGAAATATCACAGTAACTATGGCGTGTCATCAAATCATACAAGGTAAAATGTCTAAACATTAATTGACCATATAAAGGAAAATACCGGAATCAAACATCGGTAGTCCAAAAGTAAAGCTCATCACACACAAACATAATATAGTAAAGGAAAAGGACTAAACAATGCCCAAAGCATAAGTATCAAAAGAAAGGAAATGCATAATGTAAAGAAGGCTAGACAGGTTCCAGTCCATATGCACGTACTCTTAGTGTCTACGAGCGTCCCTGAGTACCTGCCGTTTTGGGAACATAGAAAAGGAAAACGGCTGAGCAATACGCTCAGTGCACGGATGTACAATAAAGCATGAATAGGATAAGCATATAACATAATAACAGCGGAAGAAACTAAGTCCCGAGTAACCTGGTTAAGTCTTAATAAAACTGGTTTTATAGTTTGAAAGTCTTATGTTTATCTTATAAAAACTGCTTGTCATATTTTACCATTAGCCAATATAGGTCATGAAAATCACTGTGCATGAATAATTGGAGGGGTGACCTCATCATGCAAATTAGAGGGGCTGCCTCTAATTTAATATACTGGTTTTATGGGTAGGAGGGATCAGCTCCTTGTGAAGGATGCAAGGCACACACCACATTCACCATGTAATCCTGAATAAAACATGTAACTAGGATGCACCTATACGCCCCACATGATAAATATAAATAAATGGCCAAAAGCTGAAGGGACGCCACGAGCAATCACTCCGCCGTGGTGAAGTCATAACATCAGTGCCTCTAATGTTATGGTTATGGTACCTCCATAACTAGGTGAAACTGGTCATGCATGTATATGGATATAGGTAATCATATTTAAACATAAGCAATCAAACTCATACTTATACTACGGGAAAACAGTTGGCTGCATACGGGGAATCCCAATAAGGAAAGAATGTCCATACTGAAAGGAAGGGAATCCGTACCTTATGTCCAGTGAATGAGAACGAGGAACTGCGAGAATCCTACTTCCGAAACACTAGTGCTACATAAATACGTACATGAAATAAGTATCTTCTTACTAAATACATAACTGGTTTAATGTCATGTCTTAGCTTATTTTATGTGTTCTTATTATATTTTACTGTTTAAAGCCTTAAACTGTATTAAATCTTATACTCTACTTAATCTGATTAAGTATTTCTGGTACTTCATGTGTTATTATACTTACTGTGTAATAATAAGTAACTTTCCAAAAATAGCAGGTTTCCTAAAATAGAAAGTTTCCAAAAATAGAAAGTTTCCAAAAATAGAAAGTTTCCAAAAATAGAAAGTTTCCAAAAATAGAAAGTTTCCAAAAATAGAAAGTTTCCAAAAATAGAAAGTTTCCAAAAATAGATTTACTGCTTAAAATAGATAAGTTTCTAAAAATAAAAAGTTTCCATAAATAGATTAGCTGCCTTAATTAAATAAGTTTCCATAAATAGATTAGCTGCCTTAAATAAAAAGTTTCTAAAAATAGCTGGTTTCCATAAATAAATTACCTGCCTTATTTAATTAAGTTTCTAAAAATAGAAAGTTTCCATAATTAGAAATAAGCTGGTTAAATAAGCTAAGTAAATAAGCCTAAGTGTTTTCATGATTATTTTCTAAGTCATATGATATATTGTATAGTTTAATAATTATTTCATGTAATTTAATTAAACTATAGGTTATAATATTTAATTAAAGTATAACATGTTTTAATTTAATATATTAAATACTTAGGTTAAAATATGTATTATTAAATATTAATAATATAACCTAAGTCATGTTAATTAATTAATTATATCCATGGTTTTTAAAATAATTAATTAATTATAAGTCTTAAATATTAATACTTAGGTTAAGATAATTTCATGATTATTGAAATTATGATTTTGCTAGGCAAATTCTTTTAATCGTTTTCTCATCGACTCACTCGAATTGATTACTGTTTAATCGTAAAACTTAATTTGTTCTTGGTAAATCTTACTCGATATTTTAAACTAAAAGCTATTTAATATAAAAAAACTATTTTATCTAATTTAAAACTTAAACTAATTTAAATAAAAACTTTTAAATGAAAACTATTTAAAAATAAAACTTTAAAACTAAATTTAAATCTAATTAATATAAAACAAAATCTATTTTAAAACTAAAACTTAAAATCTAATTTTTGAAAACTAAAGTAAGTCTTTTAAATGAAAACTAACTTTAAAACAAAACTAATTTAAGTAAAAGTCTAATTTAAAACTAAAAGCTATTTTCAAATAAAATGGAAACTAATGTTGAAATTATAAAAAATTAAGTAATTAAAATGAAATTTATTCTTTTTTTGTCTTTTTATATTTTATAAAAACTGATTAAAAAGAAAATACAACTTTTTAATGAAAACTAAATTAAACTAAAAACATTTAATTAAAACTGCCAGCCAGTCTTAAAGCCTATTTTAATTAAACTATGCAAGGTTTTAAACAAAGAGATATCTAGAGCAACTGGTTGGGGCGAAGGACAGGGGAACGAGAGGTCTGGGTATCGAATCCCTCCCCAGACGAAATACTTGAAATTATTATTTTTAAACTTTTATTTATGGATTTTAAATTTACACTGATCAAAAGTATCTGTATTTTAACACAACAAAACAAAATGTAAAAAAAAACGAATAAGCATATAAGCCTAAACCGAGACTATATAATAACTACTTGAAATAAACGCAATGAAAACCAAACTTAAATCCAAACAATTAAAGGTAGCAGTTATATCAGAATAAGAAAATTACCAAAGCAGAACCAAATTAGCTAAAAAAAATAAGAATTAAAGAGGCAGTCTACAAAATTTACTAAAAAGCTACAATAAAAATAAGCTGAAATAAATAAGCAGATTCAAACTATTATTACCAAAACAACTCAAACCAAAAAAATAACTAAGCAGAAAAAACAACTTAACCAATTAAACTTCAGAAACAATAAGCAGAACCAAAACTGAAGCTGAATAAAAAAGCAAGAAATAAAAACTACATAAACCGATTCTAACGCAGATTTAAATACTAAAACTTAATAAAAACTAAAAGAGAAAAAGAGCCTTTTGTTGAAAACCGTTGGGAAGAAGACTGAGGCGCTGAGCCGTCTTATCGAAAACCGAACAAACAGCACCTTCGAACAATCTTCGAACCATCAATTGAACAAGAAGAAAATTAACCCGATCCAAACACAGCTTCACATCAAATGAATTGATCCTCTCGAACAGTATATATATTTATTTTTATTTTTTATTTTTATTTTTTATTTTTTTTTATATAATTAACTTTTTCGAACAGTAAGTTAAAGTAATCAAAGCAGATTAAATTTGGAGACTAAATAGACGAAAATTAAAGAAAGACACCAATAGTAATTTAAATAACTTTTTCATTAATATAAAAATCCAAATTACAATCGACTGGAAAAATAAAAATACAAGAATTAAAACTAAACCTAATTTTACTGAAAAATTAAAATTAAAGAAAAGCTATTGATTAAATGATAGATGGGGGTTTTTATAAGGAACCCCAACAAACCCTAATCTTAGCTTCCCTTGTAAGCAATCAAATCCTGGCCATAGATTCCTCATTCTTCATTCTCTCTCTTCTCTTCACTTAATCTTGCGGCTGAGATCAATTCTTGAGTCATGGATTGCCAAGGTGGCATGTGTGATGTTTTAATCCAATGAAATTAAAGGATTTGGCCACGTCATGATTGATTGAGGACCACATGGTGGATGCTCCGAAAAAATTGGGGGATTTAATTGTGCTTGTGTGAATTAACATATGATGGTAAAAGCCCCTTTTTTTACTTGGTAATTTGGTGATGGGGTAATTAGGGTTTGTAAAAGAATTGGTGGGAGAGGGCTGTGTTATTTGGGGAGAGACGAAAAAGAGGGGTGAGTTTATTTTTTTTCTTGTTTTTATCGTAAAAATTTGGTAAGTGTGAGTAAATATTGAAACATGGGATGGGATTGTGTGTGGGTGAGATGCAGGGTAAGGGTTAAGTAAACGTGTGAGTAAATATTGAAACGTGGGATAGGATTGAGTGTGGGAAGGTGTACCATAGGATTTAATTTAGTTTCTTTTTTTTAAACGAAAGTAAAATGGGTAGGTGTGTAATAGTGAGGGTAAGTAAAAGTGAGATATAAAAAAAACAAACGTGTGTGGGGCACTTTCTAAATATTATCGAAAGGGTGGAGTGTTGACTTGTGAGGTGAGAATTGTTGACCAAAACAAACTAGCAACTTTACGTCCATTGTTACTCATTCCGTTTTGATTCTTAAATGGGCTTGTGGCCCAATTTATCCCTACTCCTTCCGTTTGAATATCTTGGGCACAAATGGGCTTTTGGCCTTTTTGTTTCACATTATCCATGTTTAAAATGGGAAATTTGGGCCTTAATTGGGCTTTTGACCCAAAGTGGATACTTCAAATCCTTAAATGGGCTTTTGACCCCATTTATCCAATGTGGGACCCACAAAGCTCGAATATCTTCAACAAGATTAAGTCCACTTAAAACGATCTCGATTTCGGCTTTCTTTGATCATTTCTTTAAAACGTGTCGGTATACGTGAACTTGGGCACACTTTTGGTCTTTGACTTCGTCTTTATCTCTTTTTGGACTTTTCTTCAACATTTGACCGTTGAATCCCGTGTTTTCTCTTCTTTTGATCATTTGTACCTATTTAATACACAAAACACAAAACCACGCATAATTCCGACATTTATGATATAAAACACATGATTAGGTCTTGTTTTTTCTTGATTTTAGTGGCAAAAGGTTTAACACCCCCAAATTTACACGCAGCGGAATACATCTTTGGGTGCTAAACAATGATACAACAACACATAATTTATAAAGAACGACTCGAAAAGAGACGTTTTAGATTTATCGTTCCTAAAACATTTGTCAGAGTAGCGTAGTCCCAAGTAATCGTTACCAAAAGATAAGTTAAAACAACATATTGGTTTGTTTTAAAAATGGAACGATAAATAAATCAAAGAGTTTGAACAACAAAAGCAGTGCACAACTTCATTCCCCGTGACCTCCAAGCTTCCACTTCTTGATTACCTGAAATACATGTGAGTAAAACAATCAGCAAAAATGCCGAGTGAATCTATAGGTTTATGAAATCAATTTGAACACAAGCAAAGATTATAAGTTTGTGGCATGCTTATAAGCATCAAATAATAATTTGCATCAACAATGATAATTATATATAGCATAAATTGCAATAAGCTCATGGAACCGAGCCCTTAGACACTCCCATATCAGTCTAATAAGACGAGAGATTTATTAATTGTCGGTTACCTCCAGATTATTGGTACATTGCCGTATACCTGACTTCTCAATACAATATGCTCAAACAGTGTGGAGGTCGGGCCTAAGCTTCTATGACAAGTCCACAAAAACTGAACCGGGGCGGCTTCCCCCATAGATCTATTAATTGTACTAGCGGTTAACCCATCATAGGTTAATTAACGGTCCATAATTGAGGCTTTAACTAAGGCAATCACTTAATGCAATTTAAAGGCAACCACGGGTCCATTCATAGAGGGACAAAGCATACCATAAAAATCTTGTGTTCTAAGTTTATAAAACATGTATTCCCCCTCGCGGGTTTAAAATCATTTAATAACTAGTATAAAGCGAGGCTATAGACTCACGTTGATAATGGAAGGCGGATTATCAGCTACGGGCGTGCTTCGGTCACGGAAACCTATATAAATAATAATCGGTCTTAGACTCTTGTCTAATGACTTTTATCAAAATGACAATATACATATGATGATTTTGTACATATGATGATCAAGTGGGTTTATATATCCTTGTTTACTCATTTTAGTGTTTACGTTTTGGTAACTTTTTACTAGTTTACTAGTTTTACCTACTTACCTATTTTAAGTACAATAAGCTTAGTATAAGTTCTTTAACTTGTTTTAATCCATTTTATACCTATATTATCAGTATCTATACTTTCCATGTTGGGCCCAAATGGGATAAGCCCAATAAGTTCTTTTTATAAGTGTTTAACTTATTTAGTCCAATTATTAGTCCAATATGCTTAGTTAGCTCGTTAATGTCCGTATGTCCTATAGTTCGGGTTTTATCGGTTTTTACTTGTATTAGTTACTTATATATCAGTATATGACTTTTAAAAACTTTACATTAGACGGGTTTGATCGTCTAAGTTTTATTTGGCGAAAAACGTTAATTTTACGGTAATAGCCGAAAAAGTCGTAAAAATCAAGTTTATAGTTTTTATTACTTATAAGTATTATTCCATAACCATTTATATAATTTATCCATTTAATTAACCTTTTACATATTTATATAAATAAGTTTCATAAGTTAGTGGGTTTTTATTTTACATTTTATACAATAAAATTTGAGTGCTTATATAATAATAATAAACATTAATTCTCAAAATCTGTTTTTTATCTTCATGTTCACCATTTTTATCATATCTAGAGTTCTATAATGAATTAGAAGCTCATTTTTGGGTGACATGTTCTTCATATTATGTGATACATTTAACTTAGTTATAGCTACTGCTCATTTTAAGTTTATCTTGCCTTAACAGTCCCTACAAAACTGCTTATTCAGATTAGAACACCCAACTTGTTTTGATCATATCTCACTCATTATATTGATTCCATTGCATGGCCAACTCTCACATGTGTATAACATCTTGTACTTACTGTAAATGGATCATACCATGCAATTTTATCAGTTCAAGTTTTAGTTATATACTGTTTTTATACAGCCAACTAAATAAGCATGTTTTAGCCTTATTTCTTATAGTTATTAACCTTTTTAAGCATATTTATCAACACTTGATCCCCACACAACATTTTTATAATCATATATACATCATATACATATACAATAATAAAGAAAATACATTTGTTCTTTACAAAAATAACAAGAGAAAATGGAGAGGATGATCTTCTTTACCAACCAAGTGTATTTCTTGTTTTTGGAAGACAAGAACTTGATGAACACCACAAGTAACTCCAAGATCATCAAACACCAAGAACAATAGTTGAGAAATCAGACCTAGGACACAAGCAAATCACCTCCAATGTTGTTAATATGGCCACCGAATGATCAAGGCTTCAAGATAACTCCATGATAGAGCTAGTTAACATGTATTTCATGGCTAGAAAAGATCAAAAGGGGTGTTTGTAGCTTGAAAGTGGAAGGCAAGGGGTGATGTGGTTGAGAGGATTTGAGGTTGTTTGCATGTATGGAAATGGTGGTGTGTGTAGTAGCTAATGGTTTTGACTAGGAAGTGGAAAGTGTAAGCTTAAGGTGTAAGCTAATGCTTACACTTGTAGCTAGTTAGTTAACATGATGCCACATCCTTAGATGTGGTGTCATGTGTGCCATCCCATGTTAGCTAGTGGGGTGGGATAATGTATTTTGTCCCACCTCACTAATTTACGGGTATTCGTCGATTCTAGTTTTCTCGATTTGCGTGCCCTCGGGTCGTTTTACGAAAAACGTTTTTATAAATTATGAATCAACGACACAAAATGAATCCAATAAAAATTGTCTCATCAAAAACGGAGTTCAAAAACGTAAATACGTAATCCTAAGGTTTCCGGTTTAGTCGTAAGGGCCGCTAAATTATGCACGTAAGCCCAAATTTAAATCCGTAAATTGTGAGTTCGTCAACCAACACAAAAATAAGTTTCAAAATATTATACGAGAAAATATTTCACTACCTGAAAATGTTAGATTGTACTTTTTAAAAGTTTAAACGCACACGAAAAATAATAATATAACGACTCGATACGTAATTGAAACGATATCGTCGAAAGTATTAAATATCGAAACTATCGATAATAAAATATAAAATTTTTAGCATTCGTCGGTATCGCGATCACTAGTAGTCCTCGTTGCTCGTCAAAATATTAAAATATAATATTTAATATTGGTTTCAACTTAAACCGTTAAACATAATAATATTTAACGTTATAAAATACTTCAAAATAATTGAAAATAGAATTAAATTATGACCTTATTTTTACGGGTTTTACATCCTCACCACCTTAAGGGAGCGACGTCCCGGCGCTCAACTCGCCTCATACACGAGTTGTTCACTACCCGGAAGGTTGAGGGCATTCCTTATAAAGAAGTCCTTACGTTCCCACGTGTATCTCGATCCACGATCTCTACTGGTTCTTTTACAAAACGCAACTTGTTGTCAAGTTGTATCTCACCAAAAAGGAATAAGTAAATCCTTATCCACAAGTCACCCGTCAAACTCGACACATGAAAATTTTATGAATTACACGAAGCTCGTTAGACGACAAGAATAGATGACAGGATTTTCGGGTAAGTCCAGTAAAAAGGAAGGTTGTAATTTAAAGGATATCCATCAGCCGGATAGCCATGGACACACATCAAAAAGAACTAACAAGAAAACATTTTCGTCATCGGAGGGTGCTCACACGCGGGTCCCTAATCAAAAGATAATACAAAGACACCATCTCACTTTCGCCAACGCGCATTCAAAGACTCAATAAACATCGTTGTTGAAAGTCAAAAAGATATTACATAATATGTGTTCTACATGATCGGACGTCATCGGATGATGCCGTCTCAAGTTCTCACAACTTAAGATCATTTGACTAGATCACACTCCATATACGTACATAAAAGAAAAGGTCGAACATAAACATCGATTATAGATCTCCATCGTTAATCATCGAGAAAAACCTTGAACGAACCCTTGATAATAACCACTTGATCTCCAGAGTCTTTCCACTTGCGGTGTCGGCTTCAACATACTCCTCGAGGTTGAAACGAATTTATTAACTCCATTCATTAAGAGATTCGGTCCTCAATCATTCCACAAGTACACGCATAAATCCTGGTGACACTTATCGTTTCTCCTTATACACTGCTTCCCGAGATTCATTTAAAACTCAGAATAAAATAGTGATCTTCAATACGAGGAACAGAACGAGATAAAAATGAATTCAATAAACGCATAAACGGACAAGATGTGGTAAAATGATTTAAGGTTATTGATCGACGAGGGATCTCGAATCACGTAACCGTAAAACATAATAATTCACAATACTAGAAAAATGAGGGCGAAGAATGAATTAAATATTAATATTAAAATAACGTTTGTCACAGTTATCCGTCCCGGATTTGTATTACCTTAAAACTTAGTTGAGGTACCTTCTTGATAAAGATGATATATTAAAAATAGAAGTTAAATAGCTTCATAATTTATTTTGGTTGTCTTAAGAAACTTTGAAAGAATAACACGAATTTATTAATTAAACTCGTATTGATGGTTACAATTTAGAAAATATAATTTTCAAATTAAATCATTGTTAGGAATATAAATTAAACCGGTAATTTTCATTACATTAAAAGTAAAGTATGATAAGTCAATTAGTTCAAAAGATAGAGCATAATTTCATTTTAAACATTAGTTTTAGTTATACAAAATATGATGTATAAATTTGACCTTTTTCTTATGGTAGTTATTTCGATAATTGAAAATCATTGGAAAATGTATAAAAGTTCCATAAAATTTTATAATACGTTGTAGAAATACATAAAGGTGTTTATTATTTCAAAATAAATATGGGATATATTCGGGTTTCGAAAGGTGACAAGATAACAACGAATACGAATGGAAATAATAGTCAACAATTAGTACGAAATCAACGGTACAAAAGAGAACGAAGCAAATGTCGTATGAATTCTTAAAGAGAATAATAAAATAAAGGCGTCGATGGTATTACGATAAGAAATAATAGATTAAACAAGTTGTCAATTTTGTTAGTGCGGTCGATGGTTCACCAATATCAGTTTGTTAACTTAACGGTGGTCGTTACACGATCGGAAATAAGATCCATACAAAAATTTTAATCAAAGAAAATTCCTAATAATCACTTGTAATTAAAACAAATCAAATGAACGATGTTAGTGTTTAAAGAGAGAAGTCAAAGCACGGTTCACAAGAGTGGATTTCGAGACAAACGAGAGTGACGGACGTCATCCTGGATATACGGAAATTACTCTAGTGATAATTCATTATTCACGTGCGGAGACATTCCAAAGATCTACCCAGTCGCATAAAGAAGATTGGACGAGAAGGAAGGATAAAACATTGAGACTTTCAAGTCATTTATCAACAGTCGGTAATTAGACGAATGGTCAAAAGAAATCAGTTATAAGACAAAATGAAGTAACAAGTGGAAAAACAATCATCGAGTAAAAACGTACTTAAAATCACGTAATTCGTTTAACGAAAGGTAAGAAAACATATGTGGATGCATAGAAATTGCGCTACTTGCATAAAATATGAAGGTTTTCAAAACTTCTTTTCACATTTTATTTATCTTTATCATAAATACAAGTAAAAAGTTCTTTATTATCAAGATTTTTAAGGTGACTACTATTCAGCCTAGCATGGCTCCTTCTAAATTAGACATAGGTGATCAGGCCATGTATAATTTAGGGCTAGCAATGCAGTGCTCAATTTTGTCGAAAAGTATTACGTTTCTTATGTTTATATAAATCATGCCATTTGTAAAATGGAATTTAAAAATAGTTTATGAATTTATAGTTTAGAAGTAATTTGTGAGATACTCAATAAGCAACTTTTAATGTTACAAAAAGTATTTTATAAGACCAAAGTAAAAATAATTGGTGAAAATAATCGTAAAACAATATCAGATTTATTTATAATATGACATTATGACAACGTATAAAGTAATCAAAGTTTTGCAAAAGTGGCAAATAGTAGCTCATAAAACAACCAATGAAATGGTTACAAGTGGTTAAGTTTTCAAAGGGTTATAAGGTTTAGACGAAAACGTCATGAGATACGCGATAAGAATGTCAACGAAGAATGTGAAGGCAAAACATCAAAACTCAACTCAAATCAGTGGAAGGTTAGAAGAAAAATAAAAAATAATATCGAATGACAAAAGAGTCATATATATAAAAAGAATAAAACAATCCAAATGTGTACTCATCGTAAGCTACACGATACATACATGCTTTTAAGAAAGAATGTTATTCGTTTTTATATTACACCATTAATCCGGTAATTGCTAATCCTATACTGTTTTTATTTTTAAATATTTTCACATGCAACTAGTATTCGTTAGTTGTAAAATAATATTTGTTAAAATTTTACGATCTCAAATGAAATCAAAACAGCTTAGAAACATTTAAAACTCATGTTCTAAATTTTTTATCAGATTTAACTTTTAAATATGAGCCGATTAATTGACCCGATAAACGACATCTCCAAGACTCAGAGTCTAAAGCATTTTGATGCAAAACGATGTTTCAGACGACTTACTAGTTTTACCCGAGACCTGAAAACCAATGTAAAATGACCAAAATACCCCTGCAAGTTCTGTGCAGGTTTGACTATTTTATTTTAAAAAACGCAGGTTTTACTTTTAAGTTTTGACCTGTTTATACTGCCCCTACAGTTTCTGCATAAAGTGTATTTTTTGACACTTCTTGACGGCTCAAAATATATACATATATACACACATGTCTTGTGGATTTTATAACAACGAAAAATAAATCTCGTAATGAGCATCAAATAAAATATAGCATGATGAATGACAGAAAATGCTTCAAGGTCTTCAACACGAAATTTAGGAAGCAAAACGGTGAAAGACGTTCGTAATTTAAGTTTCAAGGGGCAATGTAGGCAAATCTCCTTGGTGCCACGATTGTCCAAAAACACAAAACATAAAAAGAAAAGAATGGAACATTCATAGGTTGCGTTCCGAGAGCAAGAAGGTTAATGAAAGAGGATAATACAAGTTTATAGATGTAAAATCGTATTCCAATCTAGCGCCATAATCTAGACGATGATTTATAAAATGACGATGACGTTACCGAGATATAAGCGAACAATACACTTTGGAGTCGATACATATAAATGTCAATAAATAGCGGTTAGTCTATTCCAAGGACACATTGAGCTACACAATGGTCTAGAGATTACGTTAAAAGACGTCCAAGCACAAATAGCCGGAAGACGATTTGGATATCTACGTAGATATCTCAAAGGGTTAAATAACGAAAGTAACGCGCGCAGATGAAGATATGTAAGGTCATAATATAAAATTTTTGCAATAAAAGCAATTTAAATACTTCAAAAATATATACAGAAAGATCTTGAAAATTCATTGTATTTATTTAAGTTAATCATTAATAAATGATAAACTTTTATCGAAAAGTTTAACGACATAAATATATATCGATAAAGGATTATAGTATTTATTTAGAAATACTTTGCAATAAGGCATACATAATAATGTATACTAAAGTTGTAATCCCAGAAGTAGCTTGAACCTGAAGTCACGCGAAATCATGTGCACCGACTCTTTGAAAAATAAAACCGACAGTTATAGTTTAGGTTTTTTTTTGAAAAAGACCTAGTTCTCTATAACTCATGGCTCTGGTACCAATCTTTAACACCCCCAAATTTACACGCAGCGGAATACATCTTTGGGTGCTAAACAATGATACAACAACACATAATTTATAAAGAACGACTCGAAAAGAGACGTTTTAGATTTATCGTTCCTAAAACATTTGTCAGAGTAGCGTAGTCCCAAGTAATCGTTACCAAAAGATAAGTTAAAACAACATATTGGTTTGTTTTAAAAATGGAACGATAAATAAATCAAAGAGTTTGAACAACAAAAGCAGTGCACAACTTCATTCCCCGTGACCTCCAAGCTTCCACTTCTTGATTACCTGAAATACATGTGAGTAAAACAATCAGCAAAAATGCCGAGTGAATCTATAGGTTTATGAAATCAATTTGAACACAAGCAAAGATTATAAGTTTGTGGCATGCTTATAAGCATCAAATAATAATTTGCATCAACAATGATAATTATATATAGTATAAATTGCAATAAGCTCATGGAACCGAGCCCTTAGACACTCCCATATTAGTCTAATAAGACGAGAGATTTATTAATTGTCGGTTACCTCCAGATTATTGGTACATTGCCGTATACCTGACTTCTCAATACAATATGCTCAAACAGTGTGGAGGTCGGGCCTAAGCTTCTATGACAAGTCCACAAAAACTGAACTGGGGCGGCTTCCCCCATAGATCTATTAATTGTACTAGCGGTTAACCCATCATAGGTTAATTAACGGTCCATAATTGAGGCTTTAACTAAGGCAATCACTTAATGCAATTTAAAGGCAACCACGGGTCCATTCATAGAGGGACAAAGCATACCATAAAAATCTTGTGTTCTAAGTTTATAAAACATGTATTCCCCCTCGCGGGTTTAAAATCATTTAATAACTAGTATAAAGCGAGGCTATAGACTCACGTTGATAATGGAAGGCGGATTATCAGCTACGGGCGTGCTTCGGTCACGGAAACCTATATAAATAATAATCGGTCTTAGACTCTTGTCTAATGACTTTTATCAAAATGACAATATACATATGATGATTTTGTACATATGATGATCAAGTGGGTTTATATATCCTTGTTTACTCATTTTAGTGTTTACGTTTTGGTAACTTTTTACTAGTTTACTAGTTTTACCTACTTACCTATTTTAAGTACAATAAGCTTAGTATAAGTTCTTTAACTTGTTTTAATCCATTTTATACCTATATTATCAGTATCTATACTTTCCATGTTGGGCCCAAATGGGTTAAGCCCAATAAGTTCTTTTTATAAGTGTTTAACTTATTTAGTCCAATTATTAGTCCAATATGCTTAGTTAGCTCGTTAATGTCCGTATGTCCTATAGTTCGGGTTTTATCGGTTTTTACTTGTATTAGTTACTTATATATCAGTATATGACTTTTAAAAACTTTACATTAGACGGGTTTGGTCGTCTAAGTTTTATTTGGCGAAAAACGTTAATTTTACGGTAATAGCCGAAAAAGTCGTAAAAATCAAGTTTATAGTTTTTATTACTTATAAGTATTATTCCATAACCATTTATATAATTTATCCATTTAATTAACCTTTTACATATTTATATAAATAAGTTTCATAAGTTAGTGGGTTATTATTTTACATTTTATACAATAAAATTTGAGTGCTTATATAATAATAATAAACATTAATTCTCAAAATCTGTTTTTTATCTTCATGTTCACCATTTTTATCATATCTAGAGTTCTATAATGAATTAGAAGCTCATTTTTGGGTGACATGTTCTTCATATTATGTGATACATTTAACTTAGTTATAGCTACTGCTCATTTTAAGTTTATCTTGCCTTAACAGTCCCTACAAAACTGCTTATTCAGATTAGAACACCCAACTTGTTTTGATCATATCTCACTCATTATATTGATTCCATTGCATGGCCAACTCTCACATGTATATAACATCTTGTACTTACTGTAAATGGATCATACCATGCAATTTTATCAGTTCAAGTTTTAGTTATATACTGTTTTTATACAGCCAACTAAATAAGCATGTTTTAGCCTTATTTCTTATAGTTATTAACCTTTTTAAGCATATTTATCAACACTTGATCCCCACACAACATTTTTATCATCATATATAAATCATATACATATACAATAATAAAGAAAATACATTTGTTCTTTACAAAAATAACAAGAGAAAATGGAGAGGATGATCTTCTTTACCAACCAAGTGTATTTCTTGTTTTTGGAAGACAAGAACTTGATGAACACCACAAGTAACTCCAAGATCATCAAACACCAAGAACAATAGTTGAGAAATCAGACCTAGGACACAAGCAAATCACCTCCAATGTTGTTAATATGGCCACCAAATGATCAAGGCTTCAAGATAACTCCATGATAGAGCTAGTTAACATGTATTTCATGGCTAGAAAAGATCAAAAGGGGTGTTTGTAGCTTGAAAGTGGAAGGCAAGGGGTGATGTGGTTGAGAGGATTTGAGGTTGTTTGCATGTATGGAAATGGTGGTGTGTGTAGTAGCTAATGGTTTTGACTAGGAAGTGGAAAGTGTAAGCTTAAGGTGTAAGCTAATGCTTACACTTGTAGCTAGTTAGTTAACATGATGCCACATCCTTAGATGTGGTGTCATGTGTGCCATCCCATGTTAGCTAGTGGGGTGGGATAATGTATTTTGTCCCACCTCACTAATTTACGGGTATTCGTCGATTCTAGTTTTCTCGATTTGCGTGCCCTCGGGTCGTTTTACGAAAAACGTTTTTATAAATTATGAATCAACGACACAAAATGAATCCAATAAAAATTGTCTCATCAAAAACGGAGTTCAAAAACGTAAATACGTAATCCTAAGGTTTCCGGTTTAGTCGTAAGGGCCGCTAAATTATGCACGTAAGCCCAAATTTAAATCCGTAAATTGTGAGTTCGTCAACCAACACAAAAATAAGTTTCAAAATATTATACGAGAAAATATTTCACTACCTGAAAATGTTAGATTGTACTTTTTAAAAGTTTAAACGCACACGAAAAATAATAATATAACGACTCGATACGTAATTGAAACGATATCGTCGAAAGTATTAAATATCGAAACTATCGATAATAAAATATAAAATTTTTGGCATCCGTCGGTATCGCGATCACTAGTAGTCCTCGTTGCTCGTCAAAATATTGAAATATAATATTTAATATTGGTTTCAACTTAAACTGTTAAACATAATAATATTTAACGTTATAAAATACTTCAAAATAATTGAAAATAGAATTAAATTATGACCTTATTTTTACGGGTTTTACAAAAGGATAAGTGTTTACACACTTATTAAATCCCCTACACTTGACCATTGCAATGACCCCATGCAATGCATTATTTTAAGGCATAAAAGTTATACTTTTCTCATAATTAACCCATCTTGGCCTTTATTACTATTACTACTACTATTATGACGAAAAGATAAAAACATAAGAGGAAACAAAAATTATAATAATTTATTGACTTGGAAATTATTTGATGGAAGAAACTCGTGAAGAAATCTAAGACTTAGATTAGGGCTTTGGTGTCATGAATATTAATCACCCTCAAGTTTCACGTTCCCCATACCAAGCTTAAAAACGAGATCATTGTTCACCATAAGTTAGCACAACTAACACTTACTCATGTGGTTTAGTTAATCACTTGGACCCCCTTATTCCTACGGTGTATCTCTTGTATTTTATTTTTGTCTAGAATGATCACGAGGATGCATTTTTGACTTATTTTGATAATTTATTAAGGCCGAAAATAAAGTGGGACGATTTAATCAATAGTTAGCTAAAGGACAAAATCTTTTAAAATCGTACAACCTTATTTATTGCAAATATATTTATTAACAAGTGATGGGAGAAAAATCTCATAACTAACTCACATAAGTTAATGAAAGAATACCGAACTTATAATTAACTCTATCATCTCTCGTTCTCCACAATTTAAAATCTCAAGGAATGAGACTCGTGGATGCTTAGCCTAATAAACCAATTAAGGTCCATATGGTTAAGGATACTAGCTAGAGTAAACTAGGATAAGTAAACTCGGGTTGAGTCAAAATATTCACGATGGGCCTAATATATCAAAGACATCTAAACTTGTTAAAACCATTTTATTTATTTATTCATTTTTGACTTTATTCTTGAAATGGAAATTATTGCGATGCGATAAAAGGAAAGAAAATAAATAAAAATACTACTAGGCCAAAATAGATCAAAAATTTGAAAAACGTTGAAATTGTTTTTAAATTTTCCGGTTAAATGGGGTCAAATTCATGGAAAAGGCCACTAAAATTTCGATAGAAATCCCCCCTACACTTAATATAAACATTGTCCTCAATGTTTAAGCATGTGGGTGAATAAACTCCCCTACACTTAGGACATTGAGTACGTTGTTTAAAATCGAGCTAAGGAAAGGACAACTAAAGTGATTTCATTTATTTGTTTTATTATATACAAGATTGAATCACAATAGCAAAAACTTATCGAAGGAACCGGGTACACGGGAAACACGGGAACACGGGTCGTGTCAAAAGTACCAAAAGTGGATCATTAAGCACATGTCCCTGCATCACAACACAAACAACCTACTTGGCTCCCCCCAACACTTATTGGGGAAAATGGGTGAAGGCGAAAAAAAAAGTGGAAAGGGTGGAAAAGTAAAAAATCTAACCTAGTTAAACGATGCTTGATTTATTATCATGAGTCTCTAGCTCGACTCGAATTCCCGAATGTCATCATTCAAATGGGAAAATCATGGAACAACCGAGATTTCCAAGGGAGGAAAATCTCTCCATGATAAAGGTGAAACAAAGTCATACAAGGCATACCCCATGAAAATCCACCCGGGTCAAACACATAATTTCCATCACAAAAGGAAATAAACCCCGAGGTGGTACGCAAGTCATAGAAAAGTGGGGTATCCTTAGGCAAAAGTCTCTTACTAGGAAGGGTAAGGTGGTATGGCAATGAAAGCACAAAAGTCTCTATTCCCGGATCAAACACCAGTTCCTTAATGGGAAAATAGCAAGAGGTGTCGACATTTAAGCTCAAAATATCATCAAAATCCATAGTGGGAAAGTCATCCTCTTCCAAACTTGATGTGAAAACATAAGTATCGTCGGAGTCATAGGAAAACTCATCCTCAAGAGGAAAATAGGTATTTAGAAAGATA
This sequence comes from Glebionis coronaria, assembly GCA_025667525.1. Lineage (NCBI taxonomy): Eukaryota > Viridiplantae > Streptophyta > Magnoliopsida > Asterales > Asteraceae > Glebionis > Glebionis coronaria. Next base: position 51,517,591 of record CM046874.1, on the reverse strand, counting down.
TCTAAATCCTCCTCAAATGGAATAACCTCTAAAGTAGGTATGATCTCTAAGAGTGGAGGATCCTCCTCATAAGTCATGACTTCTAAAATTGGAGTATAAAAGTCAAAAGGAGTCTCCATGGAAGAATCACTCATAGAGATATTAGGTGCATTAAGCTCATGGGGTGGGTCATCAAAATTAATGAGATCACTTAAAGAAGTGTCATCATCATAGGTATCAAAGATTGGTATATCAAAAATGGGTGGGTCAAAAGTGGGTGGGTCAAAAGACGAGTCGTCTAAGCCGAAAATAGTGTGATCACTTGAAGAAGTGTCATCACTATCGGTGTCATAAATAAGAGTATCAAAAATTTGAGGCTCTAAGGGATGGGATGAGTTTATCACAAAATCATTTTGATTAGATTTTTCAATTCCAAAAGGATTAATAAAAATCTCGTCATCAGTATAAGTAAGAACATCAATCATATTGACCGACTCTTTTCCATTTGATTTAGTTGTGATTTTTCCCATTTTAAAAACTTGTTGTTCATCCCGAACCCTAAGAATTAACTCCCCTTCGGCTACATCAACTAAGGCTCTTCCGGACCTTAAGAATGGTCTACCAAGTATTAACGGAATACGAGGATCCATCTCATAGTCGACGACGACAAAGTCCACGTGAAAAGTGAATGTACCGACTCTAACAAAAACGTCTTCGGCAATACCAACGGGGTATGAGAGAGTTCGATTAGCTATTTCTAAAGTCATACGAGTCGGTACAAGGTCGGGTAATGACAATTGTTTCCAAACCGAAAGTGGCATAAGATTGATGCTAGCGCCGAGATCCGCTAAAGCCATACAATCATCGATTTGAGGAAACGAGCAAGGTAACACGAATCGTCCGGGATCTCCTAGCTTTTCGGGAAGCTCTTTGAGAAGAACCGCGGAAGAATTCTCATTTAAACGAGTGTTCACGAGCTCAACCATTTTTTCTTTCTTATTAAGCAAATCTTTAAACATTGTCAAAAATTTTGGCATTTGAGCAAGTGCTTCAATAAGGCTTACGTTAACATTCACATTGGAAATCATTTTCAAAAAATTAGAGACATAAATGTCATCTTTGGTGAGCACTTTAGTCTTGCCTAACCTAGATGGATAAGGAATATTAGGCTTAGGTTGAGAAGGAGAAGGACTCGCTTCTTGAACAACCGTAGGAATAGGCTCTTTCGGCAATGGAGGACTAGAACTAGGAGTGGTAGTGGGGGGAATCACCGGAGGGGGAGTAGGATTACTCATTATGACCTCTGGGCCTTGTCTCTCCTTTATGGGCGAAGAGATGGAAGGTCCCACTAAAGTGGCTCCACTTCGAGTATTGATAGCACTCACATTAGCACGAGGGTTAATCTCGGTATTGGATGGTAAGGCACCTTTGGGTCTAAGGGTTTGCAACATAGTCAAAAATTTCTTATCGGTCGATTCTTGCATCTCTTTCATCATTCGCTCATGGTCGGTCAATTTTTGTAGAACCAAGTCCATTTGAGGATTATGCATGTTCATTTGATTAAACCCTTGATTAGAAAGTCCTTGATTAGAAAAACCTTGGTTTTGATATTGTTGAGATTGAAAACCGTTGTTATTATGAAAACCTTGGTTATTATTTTGAAACCCTTGATTTGGACCATTAAAATTCCCTTGATTTCCATTCCCTTGAAAATTACCCATTTGAGGACCTTGGTTCCTATTTTGGTATTGGGTATTTTGGGCGGGTGGGGGTGGTCTTTGAGGTGCTACAAAACCCGGAGGAGCCAAATAATTAGTACTATTGTAAGACAAATGGTTAACATCAACATTAGGTTTAAATGGAACCCTTTCATTAGCATTAAAAGCATAAACTTGTTGTTGTTGATTATAAACCTTGTCACAATTGAAATATGAATGTGGTCCACCACAAGTCTCACACGTTTCACCATTATCTTTCACGGCATGCACATGAGTGGTGAGGGCGTCAGTTTTTAGAGCGAGTGTTTCAACAAGCGAAGTAAGTTTATCGATTCTCTTGTCATTCTCACTAGAACTAGCACTTGCCATAGTGGCCCTAACACTCTTGGTTTGCACTTTTGCCTTGTTCTCAATAATGGCCCAAGCCTCGTTCATGGTTTTCACAAGAATATTGCCCCCCGCGACACTATTAAGTGAGTCTTGGTCATTTAGAGTTAAACCATTGTAAAACGTATTTATTTGATGCACTTTAGTGAAACCGTGTTGTGGACATTTTCTTAAAAGCTCTTTAAATCGATCCCAAGACTGACTAAATGTTTCCCCATATTTTTGCTCAAAGGTGATTATTTCATTCCTTAAAGAAGTGGTCCGTGATGGTGGGAAAAAGTAATTAATGAACTTGGTCTCTAAGTCGATCCATGTTGTAATACTTTGGGGTGGTTCCTTATCAAGCCAAATTCGGGCTTGTCCCTCGAGGGAAAAAGGAAAAAGTTGTAGGCGAACGGCCTCTTTTGGCACCCCATTGTATTTGACGGTATTTGCTAATTGGATGAATCGTTTGATATGAGCGTGTGGCTCATCATTAGTACGACCTAAAAATGATGTAGCGAAAACCATTCGAATAAAATCCGGTTTAAGTTCAAAATGATTAGCTCCAATGGTCGGCACCACAATCGCGTCATCGTTTCCTTCAACGTGAGATTGAAGAATCTCAATCATTGGTCGATTATCCTTTGTCATCGTTATGTCGAAAGCTCGATTCTCGGGATCGGCTTGAATGACGGTCTTTTTGTTTTTCTTCTTCTTCTTTTTGGAAGAATTTGAAGAATTTGGTACACCACTCGGTATGTATGTACGCGCGCGAGTGCGCATACAATTAAAACTTTGGAATGAGGTAGGTGACCTCGGTCGACTTTGAGAGGAAAAGGATTTTCCCTCTCGAGGAGCAATATGAAAAATCTACAAAAATATATACGTAATTACTAATTGAGTTGGCAAACCAATAATCGATCGTCCCTCTCAATATACGAACAAGCAAGCGGGGAAACGAGGTGGCACAAAGCACTTAAAAACCTTTTTCCTTAGACGGCCTTTTATAGCGCGTCGCCTTATACCCACCTTATAGTTTGTATATTTTGAGTTCAAACGTCTTACTAGTATTTATCTATTTTGCCTTTTTATTTCGTTTAGGATTCGACTACAATAGTTAGGTGATGAAATCCCAACTAAGGCTTATTTGAAAAGTAGGTAAATTATTGTGCTACGTAATATACTATAGTAAAAGAAAAATCTTTTTGTATTTTTTAGAAAAATATATATTCACAATAAAAACGATAGAAATCGAACTAAAAATTTAACACTAATACGTAATATTTTTGGTGTAATACTCTTAGGAAAAAGTATTACTTTTTATTTTTTTAATTTTTTTGTGCAATTCTTAGGAAAGAAATTGCTTTTGTGATTTTTTAATTTTTTTTTTGTATTTTTAAGTTTTTGATTTTTTTGTATTTTTGGTTTTGTGCAAGAAAATTAACGTTCAAAATGAACGGATCCCAAAATCCAAACGTCTTCACGAAAAATCGTCAATCGTACGAGCGAAGCGGCAGCGGCGCCATTTTGAAATTATGATTTTGCTAGGCAAATTCTTTTAATCGTTTTCTCCTCGACTCACTCGAACTGATTACCGTTTAATCGTAAAACTTAATTTGTTCTTGGTAAATCTTACTCGATATTTTAAACTAAAAGCTATTTAATATAAAAAAAACTATTTTATCTAATTTAAAAATTAAACTAATTTAAATAAAAACTTTTAAATGAAAACTATTTAAAAATAAAACTTTAAAACTAAATTTAAATCTAATTAATATAAAACAAAATCTATTTTAAAACTAAAACTTAAAATCTAATTTTTGAAAACTAAAGTAAGACTTTTAAATGAAAACTAATTTTAAAACAAAACTAATTTAAGTAAAAGTATAATTTAAAACTAAAAGCTATTTTCAAATAAAATGGAAACTAATGTTGAAATTATAAAAAATTAAGTAATTAAAATGAAATTTAATTCTTTTTTTGTCTTTTTATATTTTATAAAAACTGATTAAAAAGAAAATACAACTTTTTGATTAAAACTAAATTTAACTAAAAACATTTAATTAAAACGGCCAGCCAGTCTTAAAGCCTATTTTAATTAAACTATGCAAGGTTTTAAACAAAGAGATATCTAGAGCAACTGGTTGGGGCGCAGGACAGGGGAACGAGAGGTCTGGGGATCGAATCCCTCCCCAGACGAAATACTTGAAATTATTATTTTTAAACTTTTATTTATGGATTTTAAATTTACACAGATCAAAAGTATCTGTATTTTAACACAGCAAAACAAAATGTAAAAAAAAAAACGAATAAGCATATAAGCCTAAACCGAGACTATATAATAACTACTTGAAATAAACGCAATGAAAACCAAACTTAAATCCAAACAATTAAAGGTAGCAGTTATATCAGAATAAGCAAATTACCAAAGCAGAAACCAAATTAGCTAAAAAAAAAGAATTAAAGAGGCAGTCTACAAAATTTACTAAAAAGCTACAATGAAAATAAGCTGAAATAAATAAGCAGATTCAAACTATTATTACCAAAACAACTCAAACCAAAAAAATAACTAAGCAGAAAAAACAACTTAACCAATTAAACTTCAGAAACAATAAGCAGAACCAAAACTGAAGCTGAATAAAAAAAAAGCAGGAAATAAAAACTACATAAACCGATTCTAACGCAGATTTAAATACTAAAACTTAATAAAAACTAAAAGAGAAAAAGAACCTTTTGTTGAAAACCGTTGGGAAGAAGACTGAGGCGCTGAGCCGTCTTATCGAAAACCGAACAAACACCACCTTCGAACAATCTTCGAACCATCAATTGAACAAGAAGAAAATTAACCCGATCCAAACACAGCTTCACACCAAATGAATTGATCCTCTCGAACAGTATATATATTTATTTTTATTTTTATTTTTATTTTTTTTTTATTTTTTTTTATATAATTAACTTTTTCGAACAGTAAGTTAAAGTAACCAAAGCAGATTAAATTTGGAGACTAAATAGACGAAAATTAAAGAAAGACACCAATAGTAATTTAAATAACTTTTTCATTAATATAAAAATCCAAATTACAATCGACTGGAAAAATAAAAATACAAGAATTAAAACTAAACCTAATTTTACTGAAAAATTAAAATTAAAGAAAAGCTATTGATTACATGATAGATGGGGGTTTTTATAGGGAACCCCAACAAACCCTAATCTTAGCTTCCCTTGTAAGCAATCAAATCCTGGCCATAGATTCCTCATTCTTCATTCTCTCTCTTCTCTTCACTTAATCATGCGGCTGAGATCAATTCTTGAGTCATGGATTGCCAAGGTGGCATGTGTGATGTTTTAATCCAATGAAAATAAAGGATTTGGCCACGTCATGATTGATTAAGGACCACATGGTGGATGCTCCGAAAAAATTGGGGGATTTAATTGTGCTTGTGTGAATTAATATATGATGGTAAAAGCCCCTTTTTTTACTTGGTAATTTGGTGATGGGGTAATTAGGGTTTGTAAAAGAATTGGTGGGAGAGGGCTCTATTATTTGGGGAGAGACGAAAAAGAGGGGTGAGTTTATTTTTTTTCTTGTTTTTATCGTAAAAATTTTGTAAGTGTGAGTAAATATTGAAACGTGGGATGGGATTGTGTGTGGGTGAGATGCAGGGTAAGGGTTAAGTAAACGTGTGAGTAAATATTGAAACGTGGGATAGGATTGAGTGTGGGAAGGTGTACCATAGGATTTAATTTAGTTTCTTTTTTTAAACGAAAGTAAAATGGGTAGGTGTGTAATAGTGAGGGTAAGTAAAAGTGAGATATAAAAAAAACAAACGTGTGTGGGGCACTTTCTAAATATTATCGAAAGGGTGGAGTGTTGACTTGTGAGGTGAGAATTGTTGACCAAAACAAACTAGCAACTTTACGTCCATTTTTACTCATTCCGTTTTGATTGTTAAATGGGCTTGTGGCCCAATTTATCCCTACTCCTTCCGTTTGAATATCTTGGGCACAAATGGGCTTTTGGCCTTTTTGTTTCACATTATCCATGTTTAAAATGGGAAATTTGGGCCTTAATTGGGCTTTTGACCTAAAGTGGATACTTCAAATCCTTAAATGGGATTTTGAGCCCATTTATCCAATATGGGACCCACAAAGCTCGAATATCTTCAACAAGATTAAGTCCACTTAAAACGATCTCGATTTCGGCTTTCTTTGATCATTTCTTTAAAACGTGTCGGTATACGTGAACTTGGGCACACTTTTGGTCTTTGACTTCGTCTTTGTCTCTTTTTGGACTTTTCTTCAACATTTGACTGTTGAATCCCGTGTTTTCTCTTCTTTTGATCATTTGTACCTATTTAATACACAAAACACAAAACCACGCGTAATTCCGACATTTATGATATAAAACACATGATTAGGTCTTGTTTTTTCTTGATTTTAGTGGCAAAAGGATAAGTGTTTACACACTTATTAATTATTAATAATTAATTAACCTTAGTCATGTTATTAAATTAATTACATCATTTATTATTTTAATTTTAACATAAGTTCATAAGCATAAAAAAAACTAGCAGACACCATGAACCGGATCTAGGCTTAAAAACATGAACCGGACATGAATCGACACCGTACCCTGAACCAACTCTGGGTACCCCTTGCTGCCGTGGGACCCACACGCACCAACCAAGACCATATGGTCTTGGTGGTGGTCGGCTAAGAAAACCGAAACCCCTTGGGGTCGGTTGTAGCCTGCGGCCAAAACAAAACACCCCTTAAATCGACCATTTTATTTAATTAATCATCAAAACATGTTAGATCTATGATTATTTAATATGTTTTTATAAAAACATCACATGTTCATAATTAATAAAAAGATTAAATTAAAAGAAAAGGTTTAAAAAGGTTTTACCGTATTCGTGGATCAAGAGAACGAAGAACAAACACGAACAAACAACAAATCTTCAAGATCCAAGATCAAAGAATCACCTTGTATGGTGATGTATAGGTGGCGGCACAAAGAACAAGGGAGGAAAGGGTTTTAGGTTTTTCTTAAAAATCTTCTGTAACTTAATTTGAGTAGTGAAAACTTAATTAACCCCCTTTTAGTAAAAATTGATAATGGGCTTGGCCCATTACCCTTGTTTGGCCGCAGGTAGGGACCCCCCCCCCCCCCCCCCATGGGGTTCCCGTACCTCTTTTCGTGTCTCGTTATTTAGTTACTCGTTTGTGTTTATTTATGTTCGTGTTTTAAATGTTCTCGTTACGTAAATACCATAATCTAATATATTTAATTACGCTCGTAATAAATATATATACGTAATTAATAATAGCTCGTGTTTTAATTACGTTCGTGATTTCGTGATCGCATGTTCGTGATTAATTATTGCTAAATAATTATTACGTGATCGTGCATATAAAATACTTATCGTGTTCTAACACGTACGTAATACGTAAACTCCTAACACGTAATCGTAATCATGCTATATTAGGAAAGTTTTTAACTAGTACGTACGATTCTAAGGGTACTATGCATGGTAAAAGCATGCGGGTTTTACATATACTCTGTCACTATTTGAATTGTCTTAGTTTAATAATATTCCCATATTATTAATCGACAACGAACATTTAGAACATAACAATTATTTATAGATTAAAACATGTAAAGTAGGATACTAAATCAAATAACATAAAATAAATGAAAACCAATCTTTATTTCATCAATTCAATAATGTTTTTTAACATCCTTTATCCAAATACTAATCACAGATTTATTGCATGAGTTCGCTAGCTAGTTGTAGCCAAATAGCGTTGGCATGCTTAACTACCTTTGGTCCAGGCAAAGCCTTAGTAAAAAGATCAGCTACGTTATCGTCTGTGTGAACTTTTATTAATTTTATTTCACGAGCTTCAACTTGTTCTCGAACGTGGTGATATCTACGTTTGAAGTGTCTGGCGCATTTCATGACTCCAGAATCATTGGTGAATATTATTGCAGCAGAATTATCACATATATATATATATTCTTTAATTGAAAGCATCATCCAAAGATCTCCAATAAGATTCCTAATCCAAACCACTTTTAGTTATGTATATGGCTACCCTTTGAATACCAAAACATTTCTATTCGTATTCCTCAAATACTATATAAAATGTTTAACAGCAGTCCAGTGGAGCTTCCCTTAATTCTGTTGGTATCTACTAACCAAGTTCTAAGCAAACGCCACACCAGGCCTTGTGCATCTAACATCATACATTATAGATCCAACAGCCGAATCGTAAGGCACCTTCTGCATGTATGCCTCCTCTTCAGGAGTTGATGCATCCATCCCATGACTCAGATTATGCTTAACTTCCATAGGTTGAAAACCTTTTTTGGAATTATGCATATCATACTTCTTCAATATCTTATCAATATAAGCATCTTGACTAAGACCAATTAACCGTCTTTTCCTATCTCGATAGATTTTAATTCCCAGAATATATGCAGCATCTCCCAAATCCTTCATAGAAAAACATTTACCAAGATAATCCTTAACTTCCTTAAGTCTTGGCTACATTACTCCCACTAGCTTTGCGATATACACATGGTTCATCACGATTTTGAATAAATTCGAACTTTTTGATTTCTTCATCAAATCATTTATTCCATTAATGTGATGCTTGCTTCAAACCATAAATAGATCTTTGAAGTTTGCATACGCGTTTTGGATATTTAGGATTTACGTACCCTTCCGGTTGTTGCATATAGATGTCTTCATCTAAGCGACCGTTCAAGAAGGCAGTTTTAACATCCATTTGCCATATCTCATAGTCATAGTATGTTGATATAGCTATGAGAATCCTAATAGCTCGTAAGTCTGTTACCAGAGAAAATGTCTTCTCGTAGTCTACGCCAAAAGTTTGAGTAAAATCTTTAGCTACTAAACGTGCTTTATAGGATTGTACTTCACCATCCATGTCGGTTTTCTTCTTGCACCTATTTTTCACTACTTTCGCATTTTTAGACGCATCTACAAGAATCCAAACATCATTGATTTCTATGGATTTCATTTCCTCATTCATTGCAACTATCCATTTTGACTTTTCTGGATCAAGCATTGTGGATCGATAGTTAGCAGGTTCACCAAGATCCCCCTACTTCCTCCTCATCATCCTCTATGTTAAGATATTTTTTGATTGGCGCACGTATAGTCCTTCCAGACCTACGTGGAGAAATTAATTCCGGTGGAGCTCCCAGACTTTCTGGCTCTATTGGAATTTCTTCGCTAGTATTTTCAGAAGGCAATGTATCTTCTTGAATTTCTTCAAGATCATAATTTCTCCCACTGAATTCTTGATTTACAAGATCATTTTCAAGGAAGTCTCCATACCTAGCAACAATAACTTTGTTCTCAGGCGGATAATAAAAGTAGTAACCCATAGTTTCCTTAGGGTAACCTACAAAGATACATTTTACTGAGCGTTGTTGGAGTTTATCTCCATAGTCACGTTTCACATATGCCTCACAACCCCAAATCTTTAAATAAGACAAATATAGCTTTTTGTCATGCCATAGTTCATATGGTGTCTTATCAACCTTCTTTGTGAGAACCATATTCAGAATACGAACAGTAGATTCTAGAGCATAGTCCCAAAAGGATAAAGGTAAAGTTGTAAGATTAAACATAGATCGCACCATATCCAATAATGTATGATTTCTCCTTTCGGATACACCATTTTATTGTGGAGTATATGGAGAAGTAAGTTTCTGAACAGTTCCTTTCTCATTTAAATAATCTTTAAACTATTGACTTAAATATTCACCACCTCGATCGGAACGAAGAGCTTTAATCTTCTTTCCTAGTTGCAGTTCTACTTCCGCTTTAAACACTTTGAATGTTCAAATACCTCATGTTTATGCTTAAGTAAATAAACATAATCATATTGGCTATAATCATCCGTAAATGTTAAGAAGTAACTAGCACCTTTCCTTGACACATGTCTAAGTGGTCCATACACATCAGTGTGTATCAAACCAAGTAGTTCAGTAGCCCTTTCAATATTGCTATTAAAAGGTTTCTTGGTCATCTTTCTAGAGATACAAGACTCACATTTATCAAATGATTCATCATTGATATTTTCCAAACGACCTTCACGTTGAAGCTTTTGTATACGAGTCTTCCCAATATGGGCAAGTCTATAATGCCAAAGATAAGAAGAGTTATTGTCTAACTTTCTCTTCTTATTCATGCTAAAAACCAAATTATTTTTTCTCTTGGAATTATTACCATGCATGTGAATTTCAAAAACACCATTCACAGAAATTGCATCAAATTAGAATAAACCATCTTTGAAAACAGAAATTCTATTATTATCAATAGTGTGAATAAATCCAAGATCCAACATACACGAAAAGGAAATAACACCCTAGCAATTATAGGTGCATAATGACAATTATTTAAACTCAGTACTAAACCCGAAGGTAAAACTAGATTAAATGTTCCTATGGCTTCAACCGCTCCTTGTGCGCCATTGCCCACTTGCAGAAATTGTTCCCCATAGCTACGCTTCCTCTCCAACTCAAATTCCTACAGTGTATTACAAATGTTAATACCGCATCCCGTATCATATAACCAGGAATTTGATTTGTATGTATGATTAAATAACTCTATCATAAATAAGTTACCTGAAGATGCTGCAGCACTAAGCTAAGCCTTCTTCTTTATTTCTCGCAACTCATCGAGATAAAGAGGGCAGTTCCTCTTCCAGTGACCACTTGCTTTGTAATGGTGACAAGTCTCATCCTTTTGAGATTGATTCTTCTTGACAAAGTTTTGTTTAGGTTTAGAATAAGTCGCAACTTGTTTGCCCTTATCACTTTTGCCTTTGCCTTTCTTCTTGTTCGCTTGCGGTTTTGGGTTATTCACTCTACCCTTTTGTACATAAAGCACAGGAGGAGTAGAAGCAGATGCCTTGTCCTTTAACCCCTTTTCATAGTCAATGAGCATTGCATACAAATCATTAACTGTCTTCCCCGTGCAATGCATATTATAGTTTCAAAGAAAATCATTGAAGTCCTTGTTAAGGGACCTATTGATCAAGTCGATAGCCATATTATGATCATAGGGTTGTCCTAGTGCAATGAGTTGTTCCATATAACCCCTCATTTACATATAATGGGCACTTACAGACTTTCCAGGATCATGCTTGCAACTATGCAAAGCATCTACCAAGACGTAGATCTCCACAGCTTGCGTCTTTTCGAACATAGCCTTAAGCTCATCAAGCATTCGATTTGGTGAAAATAGCTCATACTTCTGTTGAAGTGGAGGAGCCATTTTTCCTAACATTAAGGCAGCCACCTCAGAGTGCTTCTTAACATTAGCAGCGTGTTCAAGCCTTTGCGCATCAGATGCTCCTTCAGTAAGATCCTCTGGATAAGGAGTAGTCAAGATATCGATAGTACCCGCCACTCTCAAGACAATTCTTAGTGAGCGATACCAATCATTGAAGTTTGGGCCAGTCAGTTCAGGACGATCAAAGAAACCTTTGAACGCAGAACTTATAGTCATATTGTTTTCGGGTTGAGCTATTTCTACAGAAATAAATTCAAATATTAGTATTTTCGATAATACCATTCAAGAAAATAAAATTACCCTGGTAATAAAAAAACATAGTATTTCCTTGAAACTAGAATCCATATTGACATAAACTTATCACATCAGTTGATCTGCTAGTGATAAATGTACTCAACATGGTAACTTGTCAAACAATAACTGACAAACAAATTTGCAATTTCTAGATATTTTAGGGATTTACATTACCAAAAATCATTTTTCATTGTAAACATGTTTCATCCTTACTTTACGCCTTAAGTTTCCAGATCTCACTGAGTAACTCAATTAAGTCGACTAATCTAAAGAACGTAAAACCTTCATGTGCAATCTTATTCAGTCATGAAGTTTTCCCTCCATTACAACATCGTCCAATATCTCGTATGACGACAATTGTAACTTCAAGTGTTCGTCAATTAGATGGCATAAGACTTAAATTTAAGGGTATTGATTTTGGTGGCAAAATCATGTATGGAGAAGCATGCATACATCTCCATAGCATTAGTTTAATAAAACTTTTAGTAAACCTTTTGGAGAGTCAAAAATTTCGCCATAGATCACAAGTTGAGGTATTGGTTAAACCAATTAAATACTTTACCCACAACAATTCACAACGTACCTTTTCTAGAACTTAGCTAAAACACAAAGCAATATCCTTATTCATTATGTTTTGGATGTGAATTTGCGACAAATCAACCTTAAGATATAATGCAAAAGATAGTCGTAGGTAATTTTAATTTGACGCACAAGCGAGCCGAGAATTCGGTCAGCGACTAATGGCATAACACCTCCTTCCATAACCGGGTACAAGACCAGCGGTGCGTTATACCCACTTTATAGTTTCTCAAAAAGAGTGGGTCGTTAAATTATCATTGCAAATTATCAATCAACGCAATTATATGTAATTTAGATCTCAAAATAATTCATTAATTTGATTATGATTTAGTCCATATTATTTTTCTTGGAAAAAATTACCCTTATTTACAACAAACAAAAAAACGCATGAAAACAAGTAGGTATAAAAAAACTAAATCAAATAGCCACATGTATAACAATTTATTCAAAGAACATCAAATCTAGGGTTTTTATAAACATAAAAGTCTTCCCTAATTTTAAAACCTTTGAATCAAGTAAAGCAATTAGCATATAAAATCATATGATCCGTGAAAAAAATGCATGTTCATCACGAATCTCCCACATACTCTTAACAATTAAAATACTACGGATCGTAACCATACATGACATAACAATTAATCCATGCAAACATCTAAAGATTATACCATGTAATTTTAGGGTTTACAAAAATAAAATTATAAAAATTCGGCTAGGCCGATCTTTAAAAACAAAAAAACAAAATCCTAATTTTGTAAAAACCTAAAAAACAACATGTAATTTTAAATCAAATAATCATTAGTTAAAAAAAATTTAGATCTCGATAATTATAACATGTTAAAACGACTCTCGATGCCACTGATGGTTTATGAAGTTCATAACAATTATATAATCATAAGCAAAGATCAAAGCACGTAATAGCGGAAGCGATTTAACAAGATCATAATAACACAATTATAATTAATCGAATTAGGTTACATACCTTAATCTTAGCAAAGATCCACAAGATCACCAATTGAATAAACAATTAGGGTCTATGAAGAACGGTGCCAAGATATAGTTTAATGTATAATTATACTACGCTCTTGTACACACGTAATGCGACGGGCTAACCGTGAGTCTAGCACGTATAAACGAAGCTTCAACGCTTGTCGAATAATCTACCCAACAACCCTAGAGAGGGGCTATGACTAGATTCAAGAAATCAAAACCAAGAGGTTAAAAGGGGGCTAAAGGGTTGTTTATATAGGCTAGAAAAACCCAACAATTTAGGAAAGAAAATCTTTTTTTCTTCTCCTTTGGCCCTTGTAGCCGCCGAGCCCACCCAAAGGTGGCTTCCGGAATTTTCCGTCTCTTTCTTTTCTTCTATTTAATTTCATAACGATCGTTTAACTTAACTATTAGTTTATTTAACGACCATTAGTTAAGCTTCCGTTTTTAATGTGGGCCCCGCGGTGTCAATAAATGTTGCCCCTTTGCCGTCACAAAAACTTTTTGTGACGAATCTTTATAGTCAACCCATTTGGCTACAACACAAAAACATTTTGTGACGATATATTACCACTTTTACCTATGACATGGGTTTTAGCAAAAAGTTTCAAATGTTGTAGTGGAAATACCAACACCCCTTTTCTAGTCATCAAAAAACATCTCAAAACCACTAGAAATACATTGAGAATACATCTACATATACATCAAAGTTAAATGACATAAATTTGCATGCATCAACACAGCCCACGGACTAAATGTGGGAAAGTAAATTAGAGTTGTAGCCACCCGTCTTAATCTGTAAACATAATTGAACATAATTTAACATCTAAAAATAAAAATCTCAAATATAAGTATAAACTGAAGGTAAGTTAATCAGATCAGGAAGTATTACAGGTAGATAGCGTGTGGACTAGGTTGATACAAAAATATCGGCTAACCTACGTGAAATCATGTTGTTTAGTAGGCATCATACCTGGTCTTTGATTAATCCAGATCGATACTTGAGCATGCGAGATCCTCCTTCGTATGAACAACTCCACCGTTTAACCCTTCTCAACAGGAACACAATCTAGTTTCTTTCAAATATAGCCTAAATATATAATACAACTGGAAAAAGGTTTTCTCTTCTTAAGTTTTGAGTATATTTGTGTCCTTGATTGTAAAAATAAGCGAAACGATCAAACTTTTATCTACACCCCGCTTCACCCTGTCAATTAGTTTTTTACTTTTCTTTCTTCTAAATTTTGATTTAACTCAAAATAAATCGTAAACTCATTTTATCTTTGCCTTCTTCAGTTCCCTTTGTTTCTTATATAAATATGGCCACTTTGGTATATATACACGTTTTGTTTTCTCTCATGTACTTTTCTCTAAAGAAACTTGAAGAAACACAAAATATTATGAAAACGAAATTACGGATGGAATTAAAAACACTTATTATCATGTTCAAAATTTTGCATATGACCTTAAAGCTCTTTCCAGAGATTTCATTTAGATTAATAAAAAGGGGTTTTCTTAGTCTCTATACCATTACGACAAACAAGAAATGAAAACTAAAACAAAGTTAAACATTACCGCCAAGGTATGTTTGTACAAACAATAGTTTGTCCCTGTTGATAAGGGTTAAATAGTGTTGTTGCTCAATGGTTCACCATACCTAGACGAAGCTTTGACTGTTGTATATAGAACGTTATCCCCAACATATTAGTGACAAATAGTATTGGAGTAGCTGTTCGGGTTAATGCTAATATGAGAGAGATGCCGAGGAGGTAAAGATGAAAATTGGGTGTTTGAGAATATCCAGAGACAAAGATGGCGAATTTATAGTGAATGATAATTCAATGCAAATACATTACGCAGAAATTTCATGCATAGTTCTCGGAAATTTCTTGCCAGTATACCAACTGTCTTTGGAATTTCTTGCACAGAAAACTTCTTAGAAACTTAATTATATGCGACAAAGAAACCTAACAATGTAGAGACAGACCAACATTAGAAGTTTAGAAGAAACCTAACAACTTCATGCAAACACTAGGGTATATATACACTCATAGAGGTGGCAAATGGGCGGGCGGGCGGGCACGCGCGCGGGCTAAACGGGCAACGGGCTAAACGGGCAACGGGCTAAACGGACGGCGGGCTAAATGGGCGCGGGCTATACGGGCACGGGCAAAACGGGCGGGCAAAACGGGCAGGCTAAACGGGCGCAAGCTAAAAAAGAAAAAAAAACATATAAAAAATAAAAATACTTGTTTGAAAGCCGGGATAAAAAATTTAATAAAAAATATTCGTCGAGTATACTAATTTGTATTTTACAAATGCGCCCGTTAAGCCCATTTAGTTTCTTATATATGCGCCCGTTTAGCCCATTCATTATAAAGAATAGGTAAAAAGTGCCCCATCCTTTTTTGAAAATGGACAAAAAGTGCCCATATATATCAAAATGGGCAAGATTTGCCACATCTACACACTTAGTTACACATGTTTCAATTTAAAGTTGAACTCACAGACAATGGTTGGCTGCGTGGGATATATCACTATTTATTATAGTCACTTTTGCGTGTGGGTTTAATATATTATTACAACAATGCTCGCTGGGTTTGGTCTATATTTTGATCTGTTAGTTGTTTGAATAAATTTGAACAAGATGAAAGTTGATGAACGCATGAGAAGGACGTGACAATAGTATTTGAAGATGTAATGTGTGGGCTAATTAAAGGCTGTATTTTCTAACTAAAGCAATCACTTGAAGTACGAAAAATGATGAACCAATCATTTTAATTTTCTTCTAGATAATGTAACCGGCTAATCGCAAACTGTTCTCCTCTCCAGTTATCAATAAGTGTGATTTGGCGATTTGGTAGAATTTCAAATGGAAAAGGACCATCTATACCGAGTGAAGCTAGTCTTAGCCGGCTAACATGTTTAATGGGAGTCAAATGATATTATAGCAAGGTTATTATATAAATATAACATTACATAAATAAAACTGTTATGACGCAAAATAAAAAATTGTATGTCCAGCGCTATCTGAATTGAAGAAAAAGCCAATACAAAGTGGATAACTAATAACAATGTTTGCTGCCCAAACTTATACGGAGTATACCTTACCCTCTAAGTCGCTTCTGGTAAAGTCATTAATCATTGATTGACGGCAGAAGGGTTTGAATCTATCCAATGTTGTCCGGTTACCGTTAGCTTGTATTTTTACAACAGCTATATAGATTATTAGAAGTGGACCAAGCCGGCCAAACTAGCAACTTTTGTGTTTGTTTTTCTTTGGACTAACTTACAGAATCAAAATGAACTGTCATCTCAGCAAATCAGATAGGTCAACAGTTTACTTCGATTAAGAGTGTTTTGCAGTAACGTGTACACTCTTGTATACCTCTGCTATCAGCCATCGTGCATGTCTTATGTTTAATTAGTAACTTAATAATGTAATCAACCTCAAAGCTCACGAATGTCAATGAGGAATTAACTTGCAAAAAGGTTTACTAATATTTTTATATCTTGTATAAAACCTAAGACTTTTTATATCCTTTACAAGAAACAACTAAGCAACTAGTCACATCAGGCGGAGGAGATAGGGGGACTAGCGGGTGCTAAGCCTCCCCCAACTAGCCCAATAAGTTCATTAATATATAGTTCAAAAGCCCAATATTATAAAAATTATAATGACAAGCCCCCACCAATATTATAAAAAAACTGTTTAAAAAAATTGTTATTAAAAAACAAGAAACAATCAAAGTGAATTAAAGAGTCAAAAATGACAATATATACTTTTTTAGGGGTAAAAAAATATATAACAAAGGAAGTGAGAATTGAAGAGTCAAAAAAACAGGGGAACCATCGAACTAGGCAACTAGCGAATACTCTATCATCTGCTCATTTCAATTCTCCTTATAAGGTTTGCTTCATTGAACCATTTTCTATTTAGTTCTTTGAATCGTTCAATTGTGATTTCATATATTATTTGATAGTTTTTGTTTGATATTTATGAATTAAGATCATTGATCAATTCATTGATTGACTTGATAACAATTAAAGGTATTAATTGATTCATTGTTTGTACCATTTATGAGTTTATTATCACTCGTATCATTAGCTTTTGGAATTATTAATTATCAATTGATCATAGTGTTATGGATATTGGCATCATGATATGACATGTAAAATTGGATATTGGCATCATGATATGACATGTAAAATTGATATTTACTATTCTGATGTAAAGCTTTTATAAATCCATATTTACAGGTTATTTCATGACAAAAAAGAGGACAATTGATTCATTTTTCAAGCCAATAGATGTTGTTAATGACGCGGAAATTCAAACCCAAACTCAAACCCAAACACAACCTCAAATTCCGAAACAAGCTCAACCTCAAACTGATACTCAAAGAACTAGTGATAATATTGTGGAAGAGTCACTCGGAGCTAGAGTTGAAGCCGAAACAATTGGTACATCGAATACTAATGAGGCGCATTCAAATCATTTGATTCGTGATCCAGGCGTGCGACCTCCAATATTTAGCTATCCAAGTAACTTGCAAGATGACATTAGACGAACTTATATTGGACTTGGACCTTATCAACTTATTGAATCGCATTATCCTTTTAGTTCTTGTGGTCGTCAGAAACGTAGCTTTCAAGCAGCGTGGTTTAAAAGATTCTGGTGGTTGGAGTATTCTGATAAGACTGATTCTGCATTTTGCTTTCCATGTTACCTTTTTGGTAGGAAGCCTATAGGGAGAGTTGGATCGGACACCTTTACAGTTAAAGGTTTCAATAGATGGAGAAAGGTGAATAGTGGCAAAGACTGTCCTTTCGTCAATCATGAAGGTATGACTCCTGCTTCAGCTCATAATTTTTCAGTAAGGTGCTATGAAGATCTGAAGAACAAATTATGTCATATAGAGAATGTGATAGACAAGCAAACAGAACAAGAGATTATGGATAACAGATTGTGACTTCAAGTAACTATTGACTCTAGTAGATGGCTTACATTGCAGACGTGCCCATTAAGGGGAGGTGATGAACGACCTGATTCATTAAATCGGGGAAATCTTCTTGAATTGGTAGATCTTATCTGTACATATAATAAGGATGTTGCAAGAGTTGTGCTAAATGCTCCTAAAAATGCAAAGTATACTTCACCAGATATCCAAAAAGAAATATTAGAAATGTATGCTATGAAGGTACAAGAAGCAATTCGAGAAGAGATTGGAAATGCAAAGTTTTGTTTGATAGTCGATGAATCTCAAGATGAATCAAAGAAAGAACAAATGGCTATTTGTGTGAGATTTGTTGATCGAAAGGGGTATATCAAAGAAAGGTTTTTGGACTTGGTTCATGTTAAAGATACAAACGCGATGACTTTGAAAAATGAGATATTACGTTCTTTGTCTTATCTTAAGCTTGATGTTCAAGATATTCGAGGTCAAGGATACGATGGAGCTAGTAATATGCGCTGAGAGTGGAATGGGCTAAAAGCTTTGATTTTAAATGAATGTCCTTATGCTTATTATGTGCATTGTTTTGCTCATCAGTTGCAACTAGCTCTTGTTGCGGCATCTAAAGACGTGTCTGAAGTGCACACTTTTTTCAAGGATTTAAACTTCATTGTAAACGTCATTGGTTCTTCTACTAAGCGGAATGATCAATTACAAGATGCTCAGATTGATGAAATATCACATCTTGCTGAAATTGGAGAACTTGAGGGTGGAAGAGGATCTAACCAAATGCAAAACTTACAAAGGGCCGGAGATACAAGATGGAGTTCACACTTCAAATCAATTTGTAGTTTGCTCAGATTGTTTGGTCCAACACGTGTGGTATTAAACGAAATTTGTCTTGGGCGATCCACAAGTTCTCAAAAAGGTGATGCCAAATATGCTCTTACACACCTTTTATCCTTTGACTTTGTTCTCGTTTTGCATCTTATGAAAGAAATAATGGGGCTTACAGATAAGCTTTGCAAAGCTTTGCAAAAAAAGTCTCAAGATATTGTTAATGCATTAACTTTAGTTTCCACCACGAAGACATTAATTCAAGAACTAAGGAACGATGGATGGGAATCACTTCTAGATAGAGTTGTTAGTTTTTGTGAGAAATATAACATTCCTGTTCCGGATATGATGACACTTACAGAGATATAATTCAGTCACGTCTCAAGAAAGATAATGTGACAGTCGAGCATCATTATCGGGTTGATGTGTTTATTGTCGCTATCGATAGCCAATTGCAAGAGCTAAACAATAGATTTAGTGAGTCTGTTTCCGAGCTTCTTGGTCTTAGTGCTACGTTGAATCCAAGGAAATCTTTCAATAGTGAGGACATATGTAAACTGGTGACGAAGTATTATCCCTTAGATTTCACAGAACAAGAGAAAATTGAGTTAAAGCTTGAGTTGCAATATTATAATTTGGATAATGATCCAAAATTGAAGAATGTTACTTCATTGTCACGGTTGTGTAAAGGATTGCAAGAAACTGAGAAGTCAGAAATTTATTCGCTTATTGACAGACTAATTCGTCTTATATTAACTCTTCCTGTTTCAACTGCCAAGTCTGAAAGAGCCTTTTCAAAAATGAAGCTTGTGAAAACAAGACTTCGTAGTACAATGAGTGATGGATTTCTTAAAAGTAGCTTGATTCTTAGTGTTGAAAAAGATATTGTTCGTAGCCTTTGTACTGAGAACTTAATTGATGATTTCTACTCCAAAACACAAAGACGTGTTCAAATGAAGAAACACAAGGTACTGCTACTTGGTTTTTTCCTTAATTTTGTATTTACATTAACATGAAGTTTGAGTTTTGATATACTGAAATTGTTTTGTTATTTACAGGTTAGTTCGTGAAACACGGGATTTTGGGCTGAATGTTAACCGCTAAATCGTGAACTGCAATTGATGCTCTTGCCAACTCATTGTTTTGTATTAGTGTCAAACACACGTTTCTTAATTTTTAGGCATTTGGTTCAACGTTATTTTGTTTTTCAGATTTTCAAATATTGGTTCAAATTATATCGTTATTATTCTAAAAAAATTATGTCAAGCCTCGCCCAACTTGAAATCCTGGCTCCGCCCCTTGGTCACATGCCAACGTGCCAATGCATTTACTTAAAACTCGATCAAACTAATACCAATTCTAGATATCAATTATTAAAACATGATATATAAAACACAGAATTATTTAACTTGAGCTCGAGCCATGCATACGTGATACATGAACCACACACATAAACGATTAAGTCAACATTCACCCCCTTAGTCGTATATTCATGCAACTCATTCATAGCAGCGAGCATGACCTTTCATGGACACCCGACCTTCACCTCCGATCCGTTGCGTCCAAAGTCCTCTCGATCTAAACCTATTTACACAACACTTGTAACATGTAACATAACATCCTGTTGGATACGTTCATTGCCATCTCGACTTTTCCCAAATCCCCGACCTCATCCCAGCCACATCCAAAGCCACCCGATTTGAACTCCAACGTCGTAATGTCAAACCGTGTTCTTTTCCACATTATTTCCTTTTTTCTGACCACCCTTGTTCAAGAGGCATCTCCACTGACAAAGAAAACAAAGCTACACTACCTTCAACCGTTTTCTTTCACCCTCCTAAATGAGCCAAATCCAAAGTCACCTGCTTTGACGGATCTGTTACGCCTCACACAACTAAGTCGGATTCCTCTTATCACGAACAATGCAATCAAGAATTACAAAATCTGTGAGAAAAAAACAACATAACTCCCCTTTATTCATCACAACTAACAGCCGTGGAACACACCGGCGTACCCGTCACCCCTGTTGTCTAAACTAGTCCTTCACCCGATACATCGACTGACACGAACCATCTACCGGTTGCCATCTTCTACTGTATAACAGCCCGACAATGAAAAACCCGTAGCCCCTAACGTCTTCACTCAACATTGTTTCGAGAGCACTTTTCCACCGATCAAAAAGACAAGGACACACCCACCTTTTACCGTTTTCATCTGCAACACGAACTGAGCCAAAAGCCACGTGCTTTTTCTTTCCAGACTCTTCCCGTCTATTTATCCCGCAACCCCGGTTACTGTCTCATGACGAACAAACACAATCACAGACAAAGAGCCACAACAACGACCCACACCCCTTAAAGACAAAACCCGTTTCCTTGTGTCCGCCTCGCAGAGCAGGGATACACATTCTTTTGAAACCGGTTCTCAAACCAGCGTTGATCCAACTCACCTCTGATATCAAATGTAGAATATCATCACTCAGTGCTCACAAATGTGAATAAAGAATTAACTTACCGAAAGGTTTACTGACCAAGCAAATGCCAACGTTTCAATGCACTTTCTTAAAACTCGGTCAAACTAATACCAATTCTAGCTATCGATTATTAACTAAAACCATGATATTATAACACAAAATTATTTAACTTAAGCTCTAGCCATACATACATGAACCATGCATACATGATACATGAACCATGCGTACGTGATACATGAATCAAACAAATAAACGATTAAGCCAACAAATATTGAGAGCTTTAAGGGCAGTATCTTTCTTTCTTTAATTACTTAGTTGATAGTTATGTTCAACTAATAGTCCTAATATTATGAGTATGATTAACAAGAGAGAAACAAAGTTATGAGTAACATGCTTATTTATATGCTTTTAAACCTTCATAAACTAATGAATAATGTTAATGGTTATGAAAAATCCGTCTAAGGAATAAGCTTAGATCAATGAGATTGAATATTAAGAAGTGGGTTGTTGATAGACCGGCCTCTGAAAATTGTCGTAGAGAAGAGTGATAAAAAATCTAATAGATTAGGACAACAGAGCAGAAGAGGGTCTTTTTAACCAAATTGACATCTATAGGGATGAATGGGTCTCAAACTTGCGTCAACTTGACCAACTTCGTAACGAGGATTTAAAATAGAAGTGCAATGTTAGATGGGCGATAGAAGGGGACGAGAATCGCGATTTTTCACTCTATCCTCAAACACAAAGTCTCCAAATGCTCCATTAAAGGTATCATTTCAAATGATATTTGGGTCATCTCCCCAAGTGATATCAAACGTGCTGCCTTAGAACACTTTGCTTTTAAATTCAAGGAGACAAATGTGCATCGACTCCTTCTAAAGTCGCATCTATTTTGCAGAATTTCATATTCCTATGCCGCTATTTTAAGTCTGCCTTTTCTTTAGAGAAGGTTAGGGTTGCTGTTTGGGACTGTACGGGCTCTAAGGCCCCTAGTTAGACGGGTTCAATTTTAACTTCATCAAATCCTTCTAGAATGTGGTCAAATTTGATTTATGGAATTACATTAAACACTTTGAAATAACCAATAATCTAAAAAAAGGGCGCAACCCTTCGTTTACTATGTTAATCCCAAAGAAACATGACCCGATACGTTACTCTAATTATAGGCCTATTAGTCTCATTGGACGTGTGTATAATGTGACCTCGAAGCTTCTCCTCTTGCAAAAGTTATTGACATCATTATTGGCCTTAACCAATCGGCTTTCATCAAGGGGAGGCAAATCCTCGATGGTTGCTTTGTTTCCAATGAAATTATTCGAAGGCCCAAGTTGGAAGACCAACACCTAGTGCTTTTTAAAGTGGATCTTGAAAAAGTTTTCGGTAGTGTTAACAAGAATTTTCTCCTCGATATTATAAGACAAATATGGTTTGGAGTGGCGGAACCAGCAAAATCAATAGCGGGGGGCAAAAAAACTTTTTGGTAATAGCAAGCTAAAAAAACAAGAATTGAAACAAAAAATCGAGTATTTTACTTAGAAATAAAAGATATATAAGGGTTTAGAGTGTCAAATGTTAGAATTCGAAGTGCGAGTAGGGGGCATTTTGAGTTTCGAGTCAATTCAAAAAACAATCACAATCGTAAAGAAATTACACAAAAATATCGTCTTATCAGGTTAGCTATGCCCCTCCTCCCCAATACTCTCTAGATACATCCGCCCCTTGGTTTGGCCTCAAATGAAGAAATTGGATTGCCTCATGTATTTCATCGGCTTCTATCTCTGTCCTTATCAATGGTTCCAATACCGACGAGCTTTTTATGAAACTTGGCCTTAGATAAAGAGACCCGTTGTCTCCATTCCTTTTCCTCATCGTGGCTGAAACTCTTCAAGTTACCATCCTTAATGCTTGTGATAGAGACATTTTCAAAGGTGCATGTCTTGTGAACAATGGGAATAATATTTCACTTTTGCAATTCATAGATGACGCTCTAGGCAATGGAGGAGTACAAACGCATCTAATCTTATCAACATTGTTCGTTGCTTCAAGCATGGGTCAGAGCGTAAAGTTAATTTGGATAAAAGTAGGATTTTAGTGTTGGGTCCTGTTAACGATGTGCTTTCAGTTTCCTCCTTTTTTGGATGTGCCCATGATACCCCTCTTTTTTACCTATGTTGGTCCCTCAGTTGGTGGTCAAATGCGCCTTAGTGGTGGTTGGCAAGGGATAATTGATCGGTTTAGAGATCATCTTTCATCTTGGAAGGCCAAGTCCCGACTCACTTTGAATAAGTCTGTTCTTGGTAGTCTTCCTATTTATTTCACATGTATAAAGCTCTAATGAAAGTTATCAAGGCTGTCGAATCTATTAGATGATATAAGTTTTTTGGGTGCCTCAAATAGAACGTTAGAGGTATAAATCGGGTGAAATAGAACTCTATTCTCCTTGATATAAAGTATGGTGGTTTGGGTGTTAGATGCCTTCGGGCTAAGAACCTTAGTCTTTTAGGAAAATGAAAGTCGCGCTTCTTCAATGAAGAGCAGTCTATGTGGCGTCCTGTCATTAAAGCGTTTTATATGAATGGTGGTGGTTTTAGCTCGTCTAGTTGCATTTAAGGTAACAGTGGTGTGGTTGGGCATCATCAAAGCAATTAAGAGTATTGAAGTTGTGAACTTAAACTTCGAAAACTCTTTCGTGTGTAAAGTCAGAGATGGGGCAATCACTTCCTTTTGGTACGAGTCCTGGTGTGGAGACCGTTTGATGTTGAAGGAAAATTTTCCTAGACTTTATGCTCTTGAGAATGATAAAGATTGTGAGGTTATGGATAAAAGGCAAGTGGTCAATGAGTCTTATATGACTTGGCTGCCCTTTCGTCTTTACTAGATACTACTGTCTTTTCCTACAATGGCTGCGACAAATGGTTTTGGTCCTATGATGCTTCTAGATGTTTCAAGGTACATGTTTTGTCTAAGGTTCTAGAAAACTATCTGTTAGGTAGGCACAATTTGGGTCTCCATCATAGGTAGAATTCTTGGATCCCTTGGAAATTATATCCTTAATAAGAGGGGGGAATCTCGGTTCCCAATGAACAGTTCCCCCTCACACCAAAACTTATTATATTACAAACACACCTCACACACTCTTCCCCCTCACACCAAAACTTATTATACACTCTCATTAAAAAATGATCTTTTGTTCTGTGGCCTCAAACTTGACCACAACCGTTGATGGGAGTACCAATCGATCTTCACCGTTGATTGGTGGTAGTGGCTACAGGATTCGCATCTCATGCCGTTGATTAATTGGTTAGTAAATCATATCCATTCGATTTCATTTAGGGGTTTTATATGCTTACCTATGCATAATCTCAAAACCTATCTACTTTCTACTCTCTCTCTCTTTGTCTCTCAGCTTAATCAGGTCTGCGTTTGACCTAAAAATTTATTAAGGATATAATGATTGGTTTTGATAGATCTTCCTTGATCAGCCGAGTTTGATGGAAAAGATATTCGTATCATGAAACTGTGTTTTTTGGGGTTTATTGGAAGTCCTCTCTTGGGTTTGATGAAAACCCTGTTTTTTCTAGCTCTTCTGGACATATTGAATTCGTATCAGGTTTGATTGAAACCCTTTATTGGGTTTCATGGAAATCCTCACTTTTTTAGCTTTCAGTGATTTTCCTTTATTAGAAAGTAATATACTATAGAGATTATACCTATTTAAGTCTACAGTCACGGTGGGTCACAATGTTTTGGTTGCCGGGGTTGATGGCAGGCGACGATAGTCACGTTCGTGACTTTCGTTGCCGTTGTTGATCCCGGGCGACGATATACATGGTTGTATCGCATTAGATCTACCTTTAGATGAAAAAAGTTGCCCCACAAAACTTATTTAAGGGTATTTGCTTCATTACGGTGTTAGCTTATTTGCGATAAACTGATGTGTTGATAAAGCCGTTTGGTTTTGCTCAGGAGGCCTTTTAAGGGTGTTTGCTTCATTACGACCCGTATCTTGGCGGGGCAGCACCGCGCCCATGGTGTTTGCAGCCATGTCGGGTCGGGCCCTCTTTACCCATATTACCATTCACTAATGTTTTTGATAGTCTTTCTGCGAATTACTGTTTAGGAATGCTTACATTGAGAAGAGTTTAGATGATGACTATTCTAATGCCTATATTGTGGTTTTCCATGTTCAACTGGAAATTTGGTTATGCTTGGCTGGCTGTTTGGGAATGGTTAGTTTGCGAAAAACATATTCTTGGGTATTCAGGTTTCCATCGATATGGCCTTCTACTTTGAAGCTCTTTACACGAAGTTTGAAAAGTTTCTTTTAATGCCCTAAAACTGATTTAAACATATTTGTGTGAGGCTTTGATTTAATATTTTCACGATTGTTGAAGCCTTTGTTGGCCCAATTAGCCTTATGCTCCTTCGATGCCACCACGCTCTTCGTTGCCGCTATCCATAGCGTGCGACAATCTGCTGGTTCGGTGACGATTCAGTAACAAGGCATTTTTTTAGTCTGCCAAGGCTAACCCAGAGAGGTGTGTAAATGTGACTTATATTAGCTTAGCATTAACATTATGTCAGTGTTATCAATGGCTGCTGTGATTTGTTCGTAAGGAAAAATGTTTTGGGGCTATGATGAATAATAACGGCAACGGACGAGTTTGAGACCACCCGTATCTTGGCGGGGCAGCCTGTTGCAGCTGCAGCCATGGCGGGTGTGTCCGTTTTCTTCCACAGTGTGCCATACCTGAGCCTATATGTTTGTTGATCGTCGCTCGATGTTTAAATGTCCCTAGGTGGAACCGATTTAGTTGTTTTGTAAATCAAAGATGCTGCGACTCAGTGTATTCAAGAGGAGTATGATGAAGTCTGATAATGAAATGACTGACCATTGGACTCGGTTGCAGTCAATGGCTATTCATCAGATGCTTATTCTTTTGATGGCAGCCATAAGAATATCGTTTGAATGTGTAACAAAGATTTGCGTTTGTGAGGGGTGTGTTTGTAAGGAGATGCAATATAATATGTTTTGGTGTGAGCGGGAACTGTTCATTGGGCACCGAGATCCCCTCCTTTTATTAAAGATAATGTAGTGTCGGGCTGTGATGAGTTTAAACGGCCGCGGGAGAAAGCCAAGATAGCCTGGATAATAGTATGCTTCTATAATTATGTCGGGCTGTGATGAGTTTAAACAGCCGTGGGTAAAGACAAGATTGCCCGGATCTTGGCGGGGCGACCTTTGACGGTTGCAGCCATGCCGGGTTATGATTCTTTTTCCCAAAAACGGCTTATCTGAGCCTATGCTAGAACCCGTAAAAAATTGGGAACGAAGTTCGAGAATAAAAACAGATTTACGGGTCAAATAAAAGCATATATTTATGTCATCTCACATTTGTGCTGGCGTATTTTCTATGCTGAAACAATGCACCTTCTATTTCGGTGCTTTCCTGTCGGGTGAACATAATGGAAGTAATGCTGGGACAAGTGGCGCGTATCTTGCCAGGTATGAATGATACATGGTATGAATTTTGGCAACTGTTTAACATTTATAGCCAAACCTTTTTTACAAATGGATATGATAAAAAAATCAAACAGATTATTATTTCCTGGTTATTATTACGTCTGTTTACAAAATACTTATCTATTATGAGAAGCATCAACTGAAAAAAGAAAAAAAAGCTCAGTATCTCAAACACCATCTAAATGCATATCGTCATAAAAAGGGTAAACAGATACGGTTTTTCCTCTTCAGGTTACCTGGGGAGGGCTACCTTTTTTACTCAAATGTAGACGACCTCATCAGGTAAATTGTGATTCCACATGCATTTTTGATATACATTTCAGAGGTAAAAAGACAACTGCATACGTGAAGGTAACTTTTGACCTTTTTCCAAAGTTTGTTCTGCAAATGATAGTGAATGGAAATGGCGTGCTTATCCTTCATGTTACCTTAGAATAAGTCCCACACTCAACATGTATATTTCTTATAGTCCAGTATTTTTGTATTATAAACCTACATAGAAGATATGTAAGCGGGTTTTGTTTTACAAATGAGACTGATTATAGAATGGTGAATGGCAATTTCGTGCTTAATCTTCATTTTACCTTAGAAGAAGGCCCACGGTCGACATGTAAGTTTCTTATAGTCCAATATTGTCGTGTTATAAACATTCAGTCATGGAAGCAATATCAATAGCTGGTCAAGTTGTGTAGAGACATCGTGCAATAATCTTAGAATGCAAGAAGGTAACCAACATTTCCGAAGCGAAAACATGATTTTACCAACATAAAAACTGTTAATTTTTATGATATAGAAAATTGAAGAGAAAAAAAGGAAAACAACATCACAACATAATTGCTTTTGCTAGCTTGCTGCTTCTTGACAATGGCAAAACTCAGGAAAAATGACGAGTATGCAGAGTGAGTACTTTCATTTCTTATTACCGATATTTGTTGATTATACAGTTTCATTATATGTTCACATTTACTTGAATCATGGCATTGATCCAAAACATGAGGTGAAGCTATAAAGGTACCTTACGTACCTTTCTGCATTTGCTGATTTACAACCACCTATTGTTCATGCTCACGTACATACCATACGATCACTATTGTCATTATTAATCCCAGGCATCCAGGTGGAATTCTATGATGATAAAGGTATTTGGGTACAGTGAAATTCTATGATAATGTAAAAGCCAATCTTTACTTTTTTAGATACATCCTTAGTTAGACTGATTTTACTTCTTTCCGGCAACTCCATATTTATCATTCAACTATTTGATGTACATATGTTAAGTCATTCTGCCATAAACTAATGGACATTTCAAGTATGTTATATATTAATGGTATCTATTGGAACTATCATATCTGAAATGATATATAATCTGCAGCCATGGTACGAGCGACATGTGTTTTTTCAGTTTTCTATTATATTACAAAAGCTATGTTGCACCTAACGCAAACGTTACATATATTCCAAAACTAAGTAGCATGGAAACACTTCAGCTTGCCAAATTGTTAAATACTGTACTTTTTAAGCTTGATTGTAAGACTGAGCAACGGGTGAAAACTGACTCGAACCGAAATCAAAACCGAATTTTTAGGAAAACCAAACCGAGAACCAAACCGATTTACATATATAAAAACCAAAACCAAACCGGTTATAACCTGTTAGGTTTAGATAGTTCGAACTGATTTAGTGTTAGTTTTGAGCTGAATCAAAACGAACCCGAACCGAACCACATTGAACGGAGTTGTATCTCGAAAACCCAACCGAATTTACTAGGGTTGGCTCGATTTGGTTTATCGGTTCGGTTTTGGCTTCATTTGCTCACCTTACTTGATTGGTCACCAAATTTACTGGGTTCGGCTCGATTAACTTTTTTTTCGAAAACAAATTTAATTTTGTAAAAAAAATTTCGATTAATTTTTTTTTGAAATTTTTTTGTTTTGAAAAAAGATAAATTTTTAAAAAAAAATTTCGATTTACTTTTTTTGAATTTTTTAACAAAATAAATTAAAACTTTAAAATCTTTTTCGATCTATTTTTTTTAAATTATTTTTTCCGAAAATATATAAATTTTTTAAAATTTTCGATTTAATTTTTTTTGAAATTAATTATTTTCGAAAATAAGATAAATTTTTAAAAATCTTTTTCAAATTTAAAATAAACCTTTTTTTAAAATTATTTGTTTTTGAAATATTCTTTTTCGAATTTTTTTCGAACTCAACTTTTTAATTCATTAGATATTATAAATTAATTTTATATTATAAATTGAAAAATAAATGAAAAGTGGAAGGACACATGAGTATTTTAGTAAATTTATTCGAGAAGTTAGCGAGATTGAACATATATTAAATGTATATTAGCGAGCTTGGTTGTTTACATATTACATTAGCGAGATCGGTGTTTTTTGGAAAATATTTTACGTATCTTTAGCTTTTGTCCACAAATTTATCAAGTATTATGATTCTTAATAACAATTCTATTTTCAAAGTTTTTGTTGTTAGGAGCTTATTCATTCAGTAAACTTATAGTTTCATCTATTATGTCAACACGGACTCAACCAACATTTCAATAAAGGCTTCTATTTTCATA
The DNA here is from genome assembly GCA_025667525.1 of Glebionis coronaria. Taxonomy (NCBI): domain Eukaryota; kingdom Viridiplantae; phylum Streptophyta; class Magnoliopsida; order Asterales; family Asteraceae; genus Glebionis; species Glebionis coronaria. Next base: position 51,487,961 of record CM046874.1, on the reverse strand, counting down.
CATGAACGACTATACGTTTGTGGTTTGAAGGTTATCATTTGTGGTTATAATATATTTAAAAGAACTACAAATGTCGTATATAAATAAGTGCTTCAAGAACGTTGTATACTAAAAAGTACTTTCAATTTTTAATAGGTATGTAAAACAATATACAGTGTTTGATCACTTTTAAACGTGTATGTAAACATACAAGTTTTTAACTCAACATATAATGTCATTTTCAATTTCATTTTTATTTGAGTTCTGTTTTAACTTTTATGTGTTTACGGACTCGACATTGACAATTTATTTTATTAACGTTACAGACGTCATTTGACATTTAAAACAAAAAAAATGGAGACAAAGACGCATCGATGTTTATTGTAATAATCGTTTCAAACTCACATGTTTATCAAATAATTCACGTATAGTATTATTATTTCTTTCATTTAACATAACGTGTTTATGTTGGGTGTTTTTGTTACTTTACTTATGCATATAACGTTTTTTTAAAAATCTATAAAATATACCCGACGTTAGACGGGTCTTTAAGCTAGTTTAATAAAAAAACATTACATTTAATTAAAAATATACAATTAATAAAAAACATTACATTAAAATTATAAAATATTACATTAAAAAACCATTACATTAAATTAAAAAGCTAATTTATTGATTGCGGGTGGCCCGAATGTGTTCTACTAGATCGGCTTTTAGGTGTAGATGAGCTTGCTCGCTAGTATCTGCTGAGTAATTGTGAGCGATTCTACATGTGTATTTACCGGATCGTTATCAGCATGTTGTTCTTCGGGATGAAATATGGGTGATATCGCCGCCCCGTTGACTTGAATTATCATATTGGGTAATATGATGCAGGTCTACATTGCGTCCGATAGTCTACATCTTGACATTCCTCGAGCCGGGTAATTAATCAGCTTTCATTTCATTTTCAATACACTGAATGCTCGTTTCACATATTTTTCTGCTGCTCTGTGCTTCGTTTAATACAATCATCGTTTATGATCATTCGTCAGCAGATCTTTTATAGACATAATAAGAACCGATTATTTCGGATATATCCCATCAGTAAGATAATATCCCCTCTGATAATACAAGTTGTTAGCCACGAATCCTAGTTCTCGTGCTTTCCCTGATTTAAGATCATTGAAAAGAGGGGATTGATGTAAAACATTTACGTCGTTATTCATATCGGCTACACAAAAGAACGCATGCCAAATCCATAAGTCTTGAGAGGCGATCACTTCCAATCAAATGAAAGGAGTTGACCCATGATCACGTCTACAAAATTGAGCTTTGTATGCAACGGTACAATTCTCCCACGGCCAATTTGTACAATCGATACTTCCTATCATCTCAGGAAACCCATGCTTTTTCTCGTGATGAGCATAGAGTTTCTCTATGTCGGTGTATGTCGACTTTCGCAAGTACTCTTTACCATATAATTCTATGATGGCCTTACGAAACTTTCGAAGACACTGACGAGCTGTTGACGCACTCATTTGCAAATATTCGTCAAGAGCATCAGGAATGGATCTGAAAGCCATTTGACGAATAGCGGAAGTGCACTCCAATAATGGCGTAATACATTCTTGACCCGTACAATCCCTCGCGTTTCGAAAATAAGAATAGTTATTGCTGACGCCGCGAACAATTCGTAAATATTTATCACTCCATTCAGAACCGCGCACGAAATCTCTTCGCGTCATACTGCGGCCCGTCAGTAAAATAAGCCGCCACTAGACAACTATGCGCACCCTCGTAATCTCTATGTATGTACGCTCGTTTTTTGGAGGGTTTGATGCTTCATAAGTTGATTGACAAGCTTGCGTAAATATTTCAAGCTCACTCGTAACTTCATCTTCGTCGTTGGAAGAGTTCATAAGACATGTTTGGAGAATTGTAAGTTTAATTTATGTGAAAAATGATTGAATAAATGGGGTGTTATAAAGATAGAAAGTTAAATATAAAATTAAAATAAAAATTAATCAAATATAAAAGTTATATTTCAAACCGTTTTACTTCTTACTCGATCGTGTTTAGGACCTATTTCATGGGATCGAATTCAATGACTCGGTCGCCGTAACAGGCCGACCGAGTACGACCGTGGTCGCAACCGATTACGACTTCAACCGTTGCGCCTAGCCTAAGCTACTTATAACTCCGTGAGTTGTGACTAGTGTTTAATTCATTACCCCCTTTATTCATTCAGGGGAAGTGAAAAATAAGAATATAAAAGAATATAAGTTTGTGAGAGAGGTGAATGTGAGCTGTTCAAATTCCCGTCTGCCCATACCTTCCTTTCATCAAAGTAAAATCTCACCGTTCATAATAAAGTTGCCCATACTTCATCCCATCCCACCCACACTTGATAACATCTCACTTCTTAGCCACAAAATTCCACACACAAATCTACTTTTTTTTTCTCTCAAATAATACATATCACAGACATCTTCTATAAACAGGTCTACTTTTGATTGGGTTTGATGCTTTTTATTTATTGATTTTTAAAGACGGATCAGAACACCTTTTGTTTCCCCGATCTCTTCATTGTCGTTTGGTGTGTGGTGTTGTTGATCGGCTGATGATGATGGGTTGAATTTCTTACCTTTTATTGAGAGGTTCGATTTCTTGATTGTTGGTAGAAACAAAACAGGTGATTGAAAGCACTATTTTTTGGGTTTTGATTCTTCTATGGTGTTCTTTAATTGGTATTATACGCTTGATTGAAATGCCTAATTTCTTGGGTTTGCTGGAAATGCTAATTCTTAATGAGGTTTTGGGTATTCAGTGGTATTCTTTACTTCTCGGCGGGTAAGTTTTCACATTCGATCTAAGTTCTGCTACTTTGTTGATTGTTTTTCCTCATTATTAAGCTTGAGAAAAATCTATATGTGCTCCTGTTTGAGTTAATGATTTGGGTTATTAAGTAAATGTGTTTATGATTTTTTTGGTTTTTATAAACGGTTATCTAAGTTTTTTTACAAATCAGGGGCATGGCGTATTAGCCACATCGAAGTAAGTCATCAACTGCTTATTGATTGTTGGGGATTGAATCGGTATTATTGAAATTGTTGGTTGAAAGCCCTAATCTATAGGGTTTGCTGGAAACCCTCATTTTTATGGGGCTTTGTTCTTGGATGTGGTTCTTTACTTCTGGGTTAGTATGTTTCCTATTCCGATTCAACGTGGCGCTGCTTTTATTCATTAAAATTTTTGGTTATATCAATGGGTATATGGTTGTTGATATCTGCTACCAACTGGAATTGTATTTAATCGACAACTATAGTTAATTTTGAGCCACGGTCATGGCTTTGTGAGACACACGAATTAGGTTTGTGACATAAATTACTGTCCAGCGTTGTTGGTACACTAATGTTGTAGTAACGAATAGTATTTCAGCACCCTTCCTTTCGTTGCCGCTATCCATGGCAGGCGACAATACACTAATTTGTGTGGCAACGAATACTATTTCGGAACCCTTCCTTTCGTTGCCGCCATCCATGGTAGGCGATGATATTGATGGGCGTGTAGGTGTGGTCACAGTGTCGCTCCTAAAGTCGTTCAGCGTTGTTTGTTCACTAATTTGTGTGGTAGCGATCTGCTGGGGTATCATGGTGTGGTAATTTGTTACGTTGCCATAGTATGTGGTGATTTGCATGTTGTAAGGTCCTAAAAGGCGATGATGATACTATTCGAGCGTCCCTAACCAGAATCAACCCGAATTTAGATTGTGTGCCTCTTGGCGGGGCAAGCTTTGTATGTTTGTAGCCAAAGCGCGCATATCCTAATATTCGATCCCTCATTATCTGAGCCTCGACATACTACAAAAAACATACTTTTCCTATTTTTTGCTACATACGATATTTTATCAGCTTTGTGCTACTCCCGTGACATCAGGTTCTAGCACATATCACGTACATTATGGTTTTGTATGCTCCCCTTTCTGTTTGACCTTTCTGTTTGACCTGCATTGTGTCATCGGGTTTACGGATGGATTTGTGACTGCCTTTACATGGTTTGTGCTATGCCTGCATCATCGGCTTTCAGCACAAAACATGTACATAAAAATCTCTATGTTTCACCTCTTCATACTTAACCAACTACATCATACTTGCTTCTTTTGAAATAGCAAGAAAAAACAAGCAGCATACCTAATTAAAATTCTTTTTGTATCTAACAGGATCGATGCGATACATCGTTTAGATTTATCCCACTGGAATAAGGTACATCATTTAGATTTATTGTTGGTTAAATGCTTTACAAACATATTAATAGGCGTAGGTTATTGATTGTTACATATTAGACCAGGACATACATCTTTAGTCAGTATGGTATAGTAATTTAGAAGAAAGTTATGTTTTTTTTTCTCAACATCTTTAAATATAACTTTAGTATTTGCTTAGAAAATTTATAATATTCGGTCACATTGGACAAAGTAAGCACATTTTTTTTGATAAATTCTTTTGACGGGGTATTCAGGATTGCTTATCTTGTTGATTATGTGTTTACCTTTAAGCACAAGCTGTTGGGTATGTATAACTATGTACTTTCAATTTATGAAATCTCCTAATTCTGGGTTTCTCGCCCGATACATGTACACCTTGCAGTTAGCAGCACACTACCAAACGCGCAGACACACATTGGTTCGCCAGATTTCAAGATGCCGTTTTTGAGAAATTACAGGTACGTCATGCAATTGATAAGACATATTGAATGAAATTGCTCGAGAACAGCTAAAATCGGTTATATAAAAACTGCCTAATAATTGCTCTATAAAAATGCAGTATAATCTCTAATTGATTACGCCTATATACGCCTGCATTGAATTGTTCATTTTAAATTACGAGTCCTTTTTTTGTAAATGGGATAATCTTTATGTGTCTTTTTAGAGGAAAGTTAAAGGCAGATCAAATGCAACTTCATATTTTTGAGCCACCACGACAAAACAGCTTCTTATAATGGAGTTAATAATAATTGCTGTCATTTGAGAAAGACATGGGTTTTTTATAGGCCATAATGCATAACTAGAATTTTTTATCTGACATACTTTGCTATATGGTAGGTTCTGTGCCCGCATATAGCATATACCATATAGCAGCAAACCAACAAGATCGACCCAAAGTGGATAAGCTGAAAGTTTTATGGACTTATATTTAAATAGTCGTGTGTTAGGATCGAACTCGGGATTACGGGATTGCACACATTACGTAAAGGGTTAATTTATTTATTAAATATATTTATTATATTTATTAAATTAAACCGAAGCTTAACTAACGATCGTTAAATAAATTAAGAGTTAAGTTAAACGACCGTTATGAAATTAACTAGAAGAGAAAAGAAGGAAACGGAAAAGTTCCGGAAGCCCCTTGGGTGGGCTTTGTGACCGTCGGCCATAGGGACCAAAAAGGGAAGAAAAAAAAGATTTTGTTTCCTAATTCGTTTATTACTTAGAAACCAAGTTTTTCCAAGGCCTATATAAATAATCCCATAGCCTTCATAATTTTTCACCCATTCTCTCTTTCTCCTTCTCTTGATCGCCGACCAAACACACCCAACTTTAGGGTTCTTTGGTTTTCGATTTTGCTATTTAATTATCTAGTCCTAGCCCCTCTCTAGGGTTGTTGGGTATTTCCCACAAACGTAGAAGCTCGGTTTACACATGCAAGAATCACGGTTAGCTCGTTGTATTACGTGTGTACAAGAACGTAATGTAGTCTTACTTTAGACTACATCTTGGTAGTGTTTGTCATAAACCCTAATTGGTGATTCGTTGGTGATCTTGTGGATCTTCGCTAGGATAAAGGTATGTAACCCTAATTCGGTTAATTATAATTGTGTTATTAGTTATGATCTTGTTAAATTTCTTCCGCTACGTGTGCTTTGATCTTATTTAGGGTTTTGCGTAATTGTTATGAGCTTTATAATCCTTCAGTGGCATTGAGAGCCGTTTTAACATGTTATAATTATCGAGATCTAAAGATTGTTTCTTAACTAATAATTGTTTTGAGTTAAAACTACATGTGTTTTTTGAAAAGAAAATTTAGGGTTTTGGTTTTGTTTTTTATTAAATCCAATTTAAAAATAAAATAAAAAAATGTCGTTTTTAGCCGATTATAAATAAAAAAATAGTTTTTTTTGTGAAACCCTAAAATTGCATGTTTTGATCTTTAGATAATTACATGATTAATTGTTATGTCATGTATTTAAGGTTACGATCCGTAGTGATTTAATTAATTTGTTAAGTTATTTGGGTGGAACTTTGATAAATTGCATGATTAATTGTTATGTTATGTAAATTTATGTTTCGATCCATAGAGATTTAATTGTTAAGTTATGTGGTAGATCCGTGATGAACATGCATGTTTTTCATGGATCATATATTTTATGTGGTAATTGTTACGTGTTTTGCTACATGCTTTATTTGATCAATAAATCTAAAATTAGGAAAGACTTTTATATAAATATAAAAACCTAGATTTGATATTTTATTGAATAAATCGTATGCATGTGGCTATTTGATTTATTTATTGCACATATAAATTGTTATTATGTGTTTATGATTTACTTTTTTTTGTACCTTATTGTTTTCATGCGTTTTATTTGTATGTTGAAAACAAAGGTAATTTTTTTCCAAGAAAAATAAATATGGACTAAATCATATCAAGATTAATGAATTGTTTTGAGATCTAAATTACATATGTTTTGTGTTGATTGGAATTGGAATAATAATTTAACGGCCTACTCAAGTTGACAAACTATAAAGTGGGTATAACGCACCGCTAGTCATGTACCCGGTTAAGGAAGGAGGTTTTATGCCATTAGTCACTGACCGAATTCCCGGCTCGCCTGTGCGTCAAATTGGAATTAACTACGATTATTATTTGCACTATTTCTTAAGGTTGATTTACCGCAAATTCACATCCAAAACACAATGAATAAGGTTATTGCTTTGTGCTCTAGCCGAGTTCTAGGAGACGTACGTTGTGAATAGTTGAGGGTAAAATCTTTAATTGGTTTAACCACTACCTCAACTTGCAATATATATGGCGAAAATTTAATCTCACCAAAAGGTTTAATAAAAGTTCTTATTAAACTAATGCTATGGAGATGTATGCATGCTTCTCCATGCATGATTTTGACATCGAAATTTATACCCTAAATTTAAAGTCATATGCCATCTAATTGACGAACACTTGAAGTTACAATTTTCGTCATATGAGATTTTGGACGATGTTGTAATGGAGAGAAAACTTCATGACTGAATGAGATTGCACATGAAGGTTTTACGTTCTTTAGATTAGTCGACTTAATTGAGTTACTCATTGAGATCTGGAAACTTAAGGCATAAAGAAGGGATGAAACATGTTTACAATGCAAAATAACTTTGGCAATGTAAATCCCTTAAATATCTAGAAATTTCAAATTTGTTTGTCAATCATTGTTCGACAAGTTATCATCTTGATTACTTTCATTGCTAGCAGATCAACTGGTGTGATGAAATTATGTCATTTTGGATTCTAGTTTTCAAGGAAAATACTATGGTTATTATTACCAGGGTAATTTTATTTTCTTGAATGGTATTATCGAAAATACTAAGATTGAATTTTGTAAATTCTTTTACAAATGTATTAATGCAACGTTACAACGTAAACGGGGTTTATTCATTTATTGATCTACAAACCGTATGGTTGCGAATAGAGTCAATTTACAATGCAAAGATAAACCTAAACTCTTTTTCATGAGTAAAGAAGGAGTTATAAAAATTTTAGAAATGTAAAATTCAAAATACATAACTCATAGCAAACTTTAATAGTTAAGAAAAGTGCATATTTTGAGTTATTTAAAGTTACCGCTAATTGGTTATAAGGCAAACTAGCATATTTGTCTAGTAGTTGTTCTTTGAACATTTATAGGCACTACATACCATTGTGGGGTTGGTAGACCTATTAAGGAAGAAATTGCATGCCAAATCTTTCAAGTTAAAAGAAATTGATGGATAAGTTATCATTTACGAAGTAGAGTACACTCTTAAACACTACAAGTAATTATTACGAATGTGTTTTCCAAAGGAGTAAGAAAGTAAACAACACATTAATATGTTTCACCGATTATGAAACATTTATAATGTTGTATTTCTGAATTTGAGTCTATTAAAACATTCTCTAATTCAGTGGGAGTTACAAGCCTTGTTGTCTTGGTAATAATCCATGTTATCTTTAGTATGTCCTAAGATAATTACTTTCGAATTGTTGACACTGTTATCTTCAAAGGATATTCATGTATTGATTCTTGTTGATTAAGTGGTTCTACATCTACTTGTAAAAGCTAATATATGTGACACAATCATATTTTGTATAGACGAACGTTAGACGTGATGTTTATCTAATATATGAGGTTGTTCCGTGCACAAGTGGGAGAAATGAACATTGTGTGTATGAAACAACTCATAAAGATATGATTTAAAGGATTATCTTGACTTCAAGATAAGAGACTAACAATCTAATTAATATTAGATGAAAGTTAGATCATGTGTCAATATGATTTAAAGACTACTTAAAAGTATATATATCATTCACATTAAGAAACGCTTGTTGTTTTGATTTAGTTATGTGAGAGCTTGGACTAAATTGTAAACACAAGGTTAAAATATCCACATGTCGTGAGATCGGGCTTGGAATGTTTTGTAGTTTCTTAAAATGGACAAATTACTGGAATGACATAAGATACATAGAGTAATCTTATACTACTAATGAAACCTAGTGGTGTTCATATAGTAGTATAGTAGTGAATTAACTTGAAAAGATTAATAAAACCTAGTGGTGTTCATGATTTACTTTAGTTATACATGTTTATGACTTATTGTATAAGGTCACAAACATAAAGTCTTGAAAGACATATAATATAAAGTAAGACGTTAATGTATTATATCTTTTCGATAAGACATACATGAAGTCATGGTCAAATGACTTAAAACGTATGATATAATTATAACTTTTATGTTTTAAAGACATGGAAATAAGTGACTTTGTATTAGAAGTACTGGAGTTATAAAACATGCAAAATGGTTAGGAAATCTATTATACCATTAAGATGATTTAGTTGGTATATAGGTAAGCCTAAAGATATATATTCATCTTAAATGTTGTTAGATTGACTTACAATATTAACCCTAAATGAAATACATCATTGTTATGGTATGTTCATTAGAAAAATCAATATGATGATTGATTCAAGATAACTATATCTTCCTTTTCTTCCAAAAAGATACCAAGGTTAGAAAGTTGAGTATGACTTGATCTTAGAAGCTTAATAAGATACCATTATATATGGAATGTGATGAATCACGTTATATCTTAAATGAAGTTCAGATTTTGCTAAACTACTTATGAAGTGGGTTGTTTAGGAAATAAAGAGTTAGGAACTATCATTGTGTTTTGTAAAGTCCCATATAGATAACGTTGGAGTGTTGATCTATTTGCTATGATTAACTTTAAGTTACTAAAAGCAAGTGGGAGTTTTGATCTTGAAAGATAAAATCACAAGATATATAATCTTTTGAAATACACTAGTAATTATCATGAGGAAGGCGTGTAAATGCTAACCCTCAAGATAAAGGAATTTAAGTCATAGGTCCGCAAGGATATCTTGGATATGCGATTTATATGCTGAGAATTATGAGTTACAAATAATTGTTGTGATTTGTTACCAAATATTGAATTGGGTAAATTACTCATACTATAAACGTTATAGATGTTGTCCAATAAGATAATCAATTTTAGATTCGTTTTATCTTAAATAGTTTGACTAGAAATTAGAGATGAGATTCGTCAAAGGAAGAAAAACGCCAATATTGGTGGTTTAATCCTAGTGTCGAAATTATATGGACAAGATTGTATACGTATTTAATGTATGTATTATGAATAGATTATTAATCATACTTAAATAATTAATTGTGATTGAGTATTATTTTCTAAACACATTAAATGTATAAAGATTTTATTGGTCATATTTTGATTGGACAAAATTGAATATATATGAACTATTTCTTGAATGACTACTTGAGCAAGGACTTAAGTAATCGAAATGAGTTTATTACTTCAAAATAAATCTTTGGAAAAGTAAAAAAATGCAATTATCCATGAATGGATAAAAGCATGCATCTAGAAGATTATTCTTATGTTTAATTTGAAATCCAAGATTGGATTTAAATTTGAAAAAGATGATTTCTGAGTATTCCTAAAAGCTAGTGGAAGTATTATGGTTATTTTCTTAAATTATATGTGTCAAATAGACATGTAAGAAAGTAAGATTTCATTCAAATTAAATGTTGATTTGGTTTAAATTTGAGATGAAACTTTACTTTGAAGATTTAGAAAATAAGATGTACATAACCTTGGAACAAATTATATTTGTTTGTTTATGCGGTGGAAATACAACATAATATGCCATGTAGTAAATTTATATGGATATTTAGAACATGAAGAAATCTAAATCTAGTTTGAGAAATTCTCATGTGTGTCGTGTTGTATTTATATCATGCTTAAAAGCAAGATGTTTTGAATATATTAATCTATTTGAAAGTTATTAAATAACTTGTGTAATGAATATTCTGAAGAAATATGTTTGGAAATAGAATAACATCCTAAATCTTGGATTAACTTCCATATTTTATGGATGAGTAATTTGTCAATAGTTGTGCAAATTATCATAGCCAACAAACTTGAAGGTTTGGTTGGAATTAAACATTACATAATAGATATTAAAGGTAACGTATTCATATCTTTTATGACAAGTTGTTAAACTTGAAAAGATATAATTTAGGTAACACTCAATATTAGTCATGGTATCCTTGGAGATGACATGTTGATTAAAGTTACATTATACATTAAAGAATTAGAATACTTTGAACTTCAAATATGTTTTGGAAGTTTAGGAAATTGGTGATCAAGGATGTTTCACAATTTTGATACTATGTAGCTATATCAAACTATTTGAATGCACATGTACAAGAGTTTCAATGAATTGAATTCTTGAAGAAAGTATTCTCAAAATTCCAATAGGTTAAGATTGGTTATTTTATGCTTTGCCAAACAAGTGTGAGTGTCATTGTTAGAGGCATAATGCATCGACTATGTTTTCATGCATTGATCTATTTAGTATTTGGATAAAGGATGTTAAGACATTATTGAATTGATGAAATAAAGATTGGGTTTCATTTATTTTTCTGTTATTTGATTTTGTATCCTATTTTACATGTTTTTAATCCATGAGTATTATGATATTTCTAAATGTCCGTTGTCGATTAATAATATGCGAATATTATTAAACTAAGACAATTCAAAATAGTGTCAGAGTATACTTGAAAGTATATTGGTCAATTTTGGATGATATTTGATTAATCAAATATTGGACTTATCCCAACTATATGATTTTACTTTATGGATCTTCATCATCAAGTAAATCATAAATAGTTATCCTTAGACCTGAGATACCAGGAAACTGTCATCGATCTAGTGTATTTCTGTGAAATAACCTAACGCTAAACGTAACTGCTAGTTATAAGGGTTATTTTCAGAAGTGTTGCAAAGTTCATAAGTTTTGCTTGTAGTCAAAATGGGATTTGTTTCCTTCAAATTATTTTGAAGTATAATACAGCTGGGCCCCTCGGGGGAGTAGTAAGATATTTGTGCGGCCGCATCCAAATTTGTTTTGGTGATCTTGCTATATCCGTAAACGAAAAACATAATGGTTAATGTAAGGAATGACTGAGATCCATATCCTATTAACGTTGTATTTGAAATGAAAGGATAGTAATAATGATAGTAAATCATTAAAAGGTTTTATCCAAGAGACCTTACTCGAGATCGGACTAGGGCATTGGCGTGTAACTAGACGCTAACCAATGTGATCACGATATTTTGAAATATGTCCAAATGGGAGCTGAAAGTTTTATGGACTTATATTTAAATAGTCGTGTGTTAGGATCGAACTCGGGATTACGGGATTTCACACATTACGTAAAGGGATAATTTATTTATTAAATATATTTATTATATTTATTAAATTAAACCGAAGCTTAACTAACGATCGTTAAATACATTAAGAGTTAAGTTAAACGACCGTTATGAAATTAAATATAAGAGAAAAGAAGGAAACGGAAAAGTTCCGGAAGCCCCGTGGGTGGGCTTTGTGACCGTCGGCCATAGGGACCAAAAAGGGAAGAAAAAAAAAGATTTGTTTCCTAATTCGTTTATTACTTGAAGACCAAGTTTTTCCATGGCCTATATAAACAATCCCATAGCCTTCATAATTTTTCACTCATTCTCTCTTTCTCCTTCTCTTGATCGCCGACCAAACACACCCAACTTTAGGGTTCTTTGGTTTTCGATTTTGCTATTTAATTATCTAGTCCTAGCCCCTCTCTAGGGTTGTTGGGTAGATTTTCCACAAGCGTAGAAGCTCGGTTTACACGTGCTAGAATCACGGTTAGCTCGTTGTACGTGTGTACAAGAACGTAATGTAGTCTTACTATAAACTACATCTTGGTAGTGTTCGTCATAAACCCTAATTGGTGATTCGTTGGTGATCTTGTGGATCTTCGCTATAAAGGTATGTAACTCTAATTCGATTAATTATAATTGTGTTATGAGTTATGATCTTCTTAAATTGCTTCCGCCATGTGTGCTTTGATCTTATTTAGGGTTTTGCGTAATTGTTATGAGCTTTATAATCCTTCATAAGCTATTGTTGAAGGAAAATCGTGTTGGATCATAACTGAAAGCTGAACTCATGGCTACTGACGAAGCAGATATCAAACTTTCAAACGATCACGAAACAGAACCGTAATAAGAGAGTCAAAATAAACGCATCTGCCGACACAGAAAGAAAATGTTCCTTTTTTTTAACATAAATGTTCCTTTTTCGGGTCCAGCAGCTCATCTCAGGACACAACTTTTTCGTCTCATTTTCTTTTAATGTATACTTATCACATTAGTATGTTGAAGGCAATGCAGCAGGTGAACATTGATTTACTTTATACACTGTCACTTTCTTGATTTTAGTTGTGTTAATTGCACTTCTAAGGTAATATACCTTTATATATTAAGTACTTATTTGCTTATGCTATGCATGTTTACATGGTAGGCATTAGCCATTGTAATGTATAGTGCCATCAATATTACTCGCCAAAGGAAACAAACCTGCACAAATGTAAACTTGAACATCTATTTTACGTCGAGCTTTCCTTCCCTGCTTTTCCTTCTCGAACAACGTTTTTACTATACATGTTTTGCTAAAAGCGACCAAAACGCATCGCAACGGAGCCCGGGCACCATTCCTAGTTGGATTACATTTACAAAGTTGTTTTTCTTGAAAAGATGAAGTTGATGAAAGGTGGACAGATGATATTACTTGATATGTGTTAAGTTAATCTGGTATAATCGATTGGAAAAAAAAATGAAAAATCAGTTATTTTTATTTAATTATTGTCAAGTAAATTAATCTGAATATATCTGGAACTTTATGATAGGATGCAAGTAGGTTATGGAAGTAAATGCCAAAGTCAAGAAAAAATAATATTAAAAATTAGACATGCACACTAGGCCAACAAGCAAAGGAATCTGGAAACATGTGACTTGATTCCGTTCCTGTTTTCAAACAAAGGGATTGAAACTCGAAACCTTAAAAACCGACAGATATAAAAGATAGTGGTTGTCTAGTTGATAGTGCTCCCCGCGTGCAAATAAAAAAAGAAGTTATAACAGCTTATAACTTATGTAACTTGTTTTTGATTATGTTGATAAAGAAAAACATGGGGACCAGTCCTGTTTCGTGTGCAAAGGGTGCAAGCTACTTAAACGTGGAACTTATTAAGGACCTTAACTATCATAATCTAAAGTCTAAACTTGAAAGAGAGCACACGTATTAAACAAGTTAGGGATCAAAGAGTCAAGGGTCAAGGGTCAAGTCTTTTTCTTGTTCAAAAGGAATAAGTCAAACTCAAATACGCGTCAAGAGAAATTGTAACGAAAGAGTAATAGAAAAACCGAAATTATAGTAAACCTTTAGCCTGTTAGTGCCTTAGTGGTCCAGGGTGCAGCAGAAGACATGTTTATTTTATGAGCTAGGTCACCTACAGTTACAGGAAGGTTCATATAATATAACTAAACAGTTGTGTAATACTAAACAGTTGTTGTGTAATACTAATATATAGTCCCTAAAACGTTTAACTAGATACTTGGAAAAGCAAGACCGTAATAATGGAGAGACAGAAGAAGGTTTCTTTCAACTTGACTGCAGGAAGTAGTAGAAGAAATAGTCATTTGAATGTTTTGGAAACTATGAAAACAAGATATCCTTGTATTCATCAACCTGTCAATACAACAGCTGATGTTGCAATGCCAGAAGAATATAACGAAGATCGAAAGTATTTGACACCTCTTTATGTCTTCGGAGCTCGAGATATATATGGACCTGAGTCACCTCTTCCCTCAAGTATGTCATTTCATTTTCCTCATCTTATGTAGTATTCAATTGATACTGTTTTGCTAAAGTCAATGAAGCTTCTGTAGTTCAAAATTTATGGTGCTGTGTCTTTGCTATGAGAAATTAATTTGGTAGGTAATAAATATTAGATAGAAATAAGCCCTCTCTCCGAACAGACGTCTGAGGTTTGATCCTCACTCTTTACAATGCCGGAGGTCTTCTGAAAGCAGCCTATCTACGTACTTTCGGATAGGTGTATGACTGTCTTCATCTCACCTCCTCCATTGCCACGTGGAAGACGTGATCGGATATTGTTAGTTTTTTTTTCGAGTGAAATGCACTTTTCATACCTGTGGTATGTCCAGATTGCATATATAGTAACTGGTCTTCTAAAACTGCAGGCGACCTACCTGGTCTTCCATTAAGTGTTCACTTTGCTACCTTGACCGTAACAAACGTTATCCGTTAACCGTTACTAAAAGGGCAATATTGTCTTTTTCTTTCAACCTTCTCCTTTCTTATTCCCCACCGTCTCTTCATCCCAACAAGATCAAAAAACCCCACCCTCACCTATCCCTCATCTATTCTATCACCCTCATTCTTCTCCCACCAAATCTCATCCACTTTATTCTTTACCCTCACTCACCATAGTCCCAAATATTCCTTACATCTCAATCTTATAAAAAAACACCAAAGACAGAATGTCGTATCATCTTCAAAAACATATACCGAGTCACTCCTAAACCAAGATTCAAATCAACAAAACCCACCAGTAGATCAATTTCGAAAAAAAAAAGAGAAGATTAATCTTTTCCTTGTGGCCACAGGAATGGATTGGTGTTTATAAAGTTCGATTGTTATTTAAAGAGTAGGTTGTCGTACCGATTAGTGGTTCGATTAGTTGATTTTGTGGTTGTTGATAAAGTTGTTTGTTTGGGATGTGATGAGGTATAGTCTCACCCCCATGCTTAAGGTGAGACAAAGTTCAACTAACCCCTAATGCTCCATGAGCAAAACTATTTTAAGCTAGAACAACTCACTGGAGTAGCTAGGGTGATGAGGATCACTCTAGGTCCAGAGACAAGGCTAGCAACCCCAGACAAGGCTAGCAACCCCAGACAAGGCTAGCAGCCCCATACAAGGCTAGCAACCCCAGACAATGCTAGCCCAGGCAAGGCTAGACCCAGGCAAGGCTAGTCCTACGCACATGGAGCAGGCTCCATCGGAGGAAGGACGATTGCACCTAGCCTACGTAGTACCATAACGTACGAATGGTACAGACACCTGGACCACGACGAGTACTAGAGGAGCATGAGGACAAGTCTGACCACGAAGGACAGACCTGGTGCTCATCAGCTATTTAGGCGCTGCTCCTACAAGACAACCTCGACTCCATAATTCGTGTGTCTTGGAGCCACCTCCAAGTAGTATAAAAGGAGAGGTTCCTCCAGGAACAAAGGTCAAGTTTTACACACACACTTCACTACTTACTCTCTCTCTCTAGAATTATCTCTCACTAGAACCACATACTTACTCTCACGCCGGAGTTGGTCTCGGATTCAAACCCCGAGGCGAGCTAACGGTGTTCTTTCTTATTTCAGCCTAAGTGACTGAGGGCTAGACTAAGGAACTCTAAAGAAGGAAGCCAGAGCTTCACAAGGAAGGAGTAGCCACAAGATACTCCGAAGGAGCAAGCTAGGGCTTCATTAGAAGGAGCAGCCTTAAAATACCCGAAGGATCAGGGCTGACGAAGCTTCTCCGGAAATTTGCTTCAACATCTGGCGCCATCCATGGGACCGGGAATACCAATCTACCAAAAAACTAAGTGATGGAAGACGGTGACCAAGGTCCTACACTGGGGCTAGGCCTTAGCCTGAACTCGGGGACACCTGGGGGCGAGAGGGCTCCTCCGGAGGTAACCCCTCCTCCTCCCAGACCTGATCAGGGACGCCTCACCCCAACGTATGTTCAACAACACATCGAAGCACTAAAAACTATGATGAAGGAAATTGACGAGCAAAATCGTGAGAAGATGACTCCCCGAAATCTTTTCAACAAGGAGGCGGAAGAAATTGGGTCAGGGAACTCGCGTGGGAGTCCCTTAGTGAGGGAAGGAAGAGGGTACTCCTCAGACAGCTCGTCCAAGTCCGGGAACCAAGGTCGGTCAAAGTCTGCTCGAAGACGTCATAAAAGTCCTTCACGCAGGAAATCTATCACTAGGTCACATCGCTCCAAAAGGATGGGCAAGGCCGGGAGTGCCAGGACCAAGTCACGATCAGCTAGACCTTCCCATAGGAAGGAGAGCTCAGAGTCCGGGTACGACTCAAGGTCAGATAGTGATTCGGAGGATTTAAGTACACCATATAGACGACCTAAGCCCATGCCTTTCACTTCTCGGATCACGCGTTTCAGATATCATAGGCGAGCCAAGCTCCCTGCTAATGTCCGCGTCTATGAGGGAAGAAGAGACCCCGAAGATCACCTCAGTATCTTCTCTGCTGCTGCTGAACAAGAAGAGTGGCCGATGCCAGTGTGGTGCAAAATGTTTCGTCAGACTTTAAGTGGCTCAGCAAGGAACTGGTTCGATAGCCTAGACCCAAAAAGTGTAGATGGGTTTGAAGAATTGAGCAGCAAGTTTTTAGAAGAGTTCTCGCAGCAGAAACGGTATGATAAAGATCCCACCGAGATACACGGGATCAAACGGAAGCCTAATGAGAGCCTCCAGGCATTCATGGATCGCTTCAAAGCTGAAAGCTCACACATCAAGGGTGTGCCCCCGGTGCTAAGGATTTCGGCATTCATGCACGGGCATGGACACCCAGAACTAGCCAAGAAACTCAACGATAAGATCCCAAAAGCAGTGGACGAAATGTGGGAAAGGGTCAGAGCCTTTATCAGGGGAGAGACGGCTGCTGACACCACGGCCATTGTCAAGGCACCACAATGGGATAGGGGAAATAGCAAAGCTGGTTGGACAGGGAACCTAGGTGGATCTAGGAACAGAAACCAAAGGAGGAGCCAAGGAAGAGACATGGGGACATGCCCTCCCTACGCTAGGAAGGAAGTGTTCACACTATTGACAAAGACTCCAAAAGAAATCTTAACCACGGAAAACATGAATTTCCCACCCCCACCTCCCATGGTCGGAACTCCTGAAAAGAGAAACATGAACAAGTTCTGTGACTTTCACCAAGATCGGGGTCATGACACGAACAATTGCTTTAACCTCAAAAAGCGAATTGAAGAAGCAGTAGCCTCAGGAAGACTAGCACACTTGGTGAAAGACATCAGACAAGGAGTCCAGAAAGACAAAGGGCCAGCCAAAGGGAAGGAAAAGATCATAAACATGATGAGATCTCAAGGATATCGGAAGAGACCTTATGAGAGAGTGGAGAGTTGGATGGACAACGCCATAACATTCCCGTCGGTACCCGCGCTATCAGCTGAGGGATTGCCCAGTGATAGTGGATGCCATGATCGAAGGGTACGTGGTAAGAAGAGTATACGTCGACGGGGGCTCCTCGTCAGAAATAATGTACGAGCATTGCTCAAAAACCTAAGCTACCAAACAAGGTCAAGGCTAAGGGAATCTAGGATACCTCTGGTAGGCTTCTCAGGTGAAGTTCATTACCCTCTAGGCGTCATTGACCTAGAAGTCACAATGGGAGAATACGGGAGAACCAGAACGGTAATGATGGAGTTCGCTATAGTCAAAAGTCCCTCACCGTACAACGCTTTGCTCGGAAGAACGGGATTGAGAAGCTTAGGAGCTGTAGCCTCCACCATACATTCAATGGTTAAATTCCCAACGTCAAGTGGGATATCGACTCTGATCACAAGCAGAGAAACCTTGAAAGAGTGCAGACTCATGGAGGAGGCGCAATCACGAGTTCTGAGAGCTCGCACAGAAGAGATAGCCCAGAGGGGTGCTCCAGGAAGGATAGCCCACGGCGCTCCTCCCCCACCACCACTAGATGAAACTTACACCAGAAGGCCAGGGAAGGAGCCCATGGAGCAAAGGGAGGAGGAAGAACCACAACACACTAAGAGGATGAAGCCATCTAGGCCAGGGTCAGCACCCAAACTAAAGCCCGACGAAAAGATTGTGGTGAACGATGACTACCCTGACCAGCTAGTCACCATAGGAGGAAACCTCTCCCCAGAATGTCGAATAGCACTCATAAGGACCCTCAAGAAGAACGCTGATGTTTTTGCATGGACACCAGCCGATATGACGGGCATACCCCGAGCAATCACAGAGCATCGTTTAGACACCTATCCGCACATTGAGCCTAAGGTACAGAAGAAGCGAAGTCTAGCACCGGATAGAAGGAAGGTAGTCACCGACGAGGTTAACGAGTGGCTCAAGGCTGGGATCGTGAAGCGAGTACGATACCCTTCATGGGTCGCTAACCCAGTCCTAGTAAAGAAAGTCGACGGAAGTTGGAGAATGTGCATTGATTACAAGGATCTTAACAAAGCCTGCCCCAAAGACCTGTACCCCTTACCGGAGATTGACTGGAAGATTGAATCTTTGTTAGGATACAAATACAAGTGCTTCTTGGATGCTTACAAGGGATATCATCAGATCCAGATGAGCAAGAAGGATGAAGAAAAGACAGCCTTCCACACAGAAGAAGGAGTCTTTTGCTACACCAAGATGCCGTTCGGTCTTAAAAATGCGGGAGCAACATACCAAAGGTTAGTCGACTCTGCCTTCAAGGAGCAGATCGGCGTAAACCTCGAAGCTTATGTGGACGACATGGTAATCAAAAGCCGAACCGAGCAAGACATCATTAGAGATGTTGAAGCAAATTTCCGGAGAAGCTTCGTCAGCCCTGATCCTTCGGGTATTTTAAGGCTGCTCCTTCTAATGAAGCCCTAGCTTGCTCCTTCGGAGTATCTTGTGGCTACTCCTTCCTTGTGAAGCTCTGGCTTCCTTCTTCAGAGTTCCTTAGTCTAGCCCTCAGTCACTTAGGCTGAAATAAGAAAGAAAACCGTTATCTCGCCTCGGGGTTTGAATCCGAGACCAACTCCGGCGTGAGAGTAAGTATGTGGTTCTAGTGAGAGATAATTCTAGAGAGAGAGAGTAAGTAGTGAAGTGTGTGTGTAAAACTTGACCTTTGTTCCTGGAGGGAGCAACATACCAAAGGTTAGTCGACTCTGCCTTCAAGGAGCAGATCGGCGTAAACCTCGAAGCTTATGTGGACGACATGGTAATCAAAAGCCGAACCGAGCAAGACATCATTAGAGACGTGGAGCAAACCTTTTCCACCCTCAGGAGGATAAACATGAAGCTCAATCCCAAAAAGTGCTCTTTTGGAGTAGAAGAAGGAAAGTTCTTGGGCTACATAGTCACCTCGGAAGGAATACGGGCTAACCCTGAGAAGACGAAGGCGGTCACAGACATGTCTTCACCCAAGACCTTGAAGCAGATGCAATCCCTCAGCGGGAAGCTGGCAGCGTTGAACCGTTTCTTGTCCAAGTCGGCCGAACGATCCTTGCCCTTCCATGACACCCTAAAGAAATGCACTAACAAGAAGGATTTCAAGTGGACGGAGGCTGCAGAAGCAGCATTCCAAGAAATGAAAGAGCTAGTATCACAGCTGCCTACACTCACCACCCCAAGGAGGGGAGAAACCTTGATGATGTACCTATCAGCTGTTGAGGAAGCCGTGAGTGCAGTCCTCCTAACAGAGAGACAGGGAAAGCAGATGCCTATCCACTATGTCAGCAGGTCCTTGCAAGGGGCGGAAGTAAATTATGCCCCGATTGAGAAGCTCACCCTAGCCTTGGTTCACACTGCCAGACGGCTGAGGAGATATTTTCAGACTCACCCAATAAGAGTCATAACTGACAGCCCTATCAAGCAAGTATTGAGCAAGTCTGAAGCGTCAGGGAGACTCGCAAAATGGTCCGTTGAGCTAGGAACATATGACATAACTTACATACCAAGGGTAGCCGTAAAAGGGCATGTGCTAGCAGACTTCCTAGCAGAGTCACCAGTGGAGAGAGCGCTGGTCCCAACAGCGGCTCCAACACCCATGGTGGAGGACATCCCAGAGTCCTCCAACTCCAAGGAAGATCTAACTCCAGGCCCGAGAGCATGGAGGTTGTATACCGATGGAGCATCAAATAGTGGAGGATCAGGGGCAGGACTCATCCTGATCGCTCCGGACGATATAGAATACTCCTACGCACTCAGGCTAAACTTCCCCAACTCAAACAACGAAGCAGAATATGAAGCATTGCTAGCAGGGCTGCGAATAGCAACCGAAATGCGAGTAAAGGACATACATGCCTTCGTAGACTCCAAGTTGGTAGCTAGCCAGGTAGAGGGCTCATACGAAGCTAGAGGAGAGAAGATGATGAAGTACTTAGAGAAAGTCCTAGAATTGGCGGGCACATTCAACAGATTTCGGATATCCCACATCCCGAGAGCCGAGAATAGAAAGGGAGACGCCCTCAGCAAGCTAGCTTCAGTGCAATTCGATCACCTATCCAAAGAAGTGCTAGTGGAAGTGCTGAATGAGCGCTCGATTGAAACGCAAGAAGTAAACATGGTGGTCGAAGAGGAAGGCCCAACATGGATGACTCCTATCAGGGACTACTTGGAGACGGGAAAGTTACCAGAAGACCCGGCAGAAGCTAGGTCACTAATGGAAAAGATTGAGAACTACACTATTGAAGACGATGTCTTGTACAAGAAATCATACCTAGTGCCGCTGATGAGGTGTGTCGGGCCGCTGCAAGCTGATTATGTCATGAGAGAAGTACACATGGGCTCATGTGGGATGCATGATGGAACAAAGCAAGTGGTAGCTAAGGCTATGAATTTGGGATACTACTGGCCCTCCATGCATAGGGATGCCAGAAAGCTCATCTGGGCATGTGAAAACTGTCAAGCGCATGCTTCCGTACCCAAGCTACCCAAGGCAGACATGATCTCGGTGACGTCAGCATGGCCATTCATGAAGTGGGGAATGGACATAGTCGGACCTCTCCCATTGGGACCTGGAAAAGTGAAGTTTCTGATAGTAGCAATCGACTACTTCACAAAATGGATGGAAGCAAAACCAGTAGCGACCATCACGGGGAAGCAAGTACTAAACTTCGTGTGGGACAACATCGTGTGCAGGTTTGGGATCCCAGCCACGATAGTCACAGACAATGGCACCCAATTCATAAATGACCCCCTCAGAAAGTGGGCTGAGAAACTGAAAATAAAGCTAGTCTCCACCTCAGTGTACCATCCTCAAGGGAATGGAGCAGTGGAAAGAGCGAACCGAAGCTTGCTAGAAGGAATCAAGAAACGACTTGAAAAAGGAAAGTCAGCATGGGTCGAAGAAGTTCCTAATGTTCTATGGGCTCATCGAACAATGAAAAAGACTAGCAATGGGGAGACACCTTTTAGCCTAACCTATGGCACAGAAGCAGTCATCCTAGCAGAAATTGGCATGCCAACACACAGAGTCTCCAGCATAGATGAAGCAACTAATGACAGAGAACTCCGCCTGAACCTAGATCTGCTAGAAGAGCGAAGAGAGATAGCAGCTATCAGAGAAGCCAGGTACAAACAACAGGTGGAGAAATACTACAACAAAAGAGTGCGACATGTGCAATTCAAAGTAGGAGAGTTTGTCCTTAGAAAGAACGAGGCCTCAAGGGTAGAGAACACAGGCAAGCTCGGACCCAACTGGGAAGGACCTTACAAAGTTATCAAAGCTTTCTAAAGCGGAGCCTACAAGCTAAACACCATGGAAGGAAAAGAGATACCTAGGACCTGGCATGCCAGCAACCTAAGGAAGTGCTACATGTAGAGCACAAAACTATGTTAGCAAGTTATTATGTATTTCCTCCGGAGGAGCAATTTTCAAAGTGTAACCTCGCTCCAGAGATGACTATAGCCAGAACTAATGTATTGTTTCTTCTCTAAGTAATATGAATGAAACAAAATTTTCCTCATATTTTCTGTTAAGACTATACACTTAAAAAACTGAGCTATAAAACAAAGCACACGGCAATGGATGGTTCGCTACCTCCAGCTGCAAAGGGTAACTAGTTTCCTACGGTGAAACTAATACCATGATGGTTAGGCTGAGCAACCTTTGCAAATTGACTCCGTAGAAGAATAGGAACAAGCCTTTCTACTCTTCTCACGTAAAAGTTACCCTCCGGTGAATAGCTACACCTGGAAGGAGGAGTAGCATGAGCCTACAAGGCAAATGTCACACCTATACCACACGAACAAATAATTAAGTTTCACCAAATAGGGAGTAAATGGGAAGTAGCACGCTAAACCGGCCAAAGAAAGCTGAAGTATCATCACAGGTACTTGTGAAGATACTAGGCAACGAATGTAAGCCACACGTGATACACCTCAACCCTAGCTCAATGAGGCTAACGCGTCGTTGGCCAAATATAAAGGACAATGACTAACGAAGTATGTTAGAGGCATAAAAATTTAGACACTATCTAAATAAATTACAACAAAGTAAAGCATGAATCACTCTAAATAAGATAATGAAGCGTACATGCACATAAAAGGCCATCATACGATGGAAAATTGACAACAAAGTCATGGTAGCATATTGAGAAATATAAAGTACTAAAAAGCCCAAAACAGGGAGGGCTAACAATACAAATAAAAGCAAAGTATAAAGCACAAGTTACATCAAACAGCTGAAGAGGATCCTGGTCTCGATGACTTCTTCTTCTGGCGGTAGGAAACGGTATGGCCGAAGGTGGGAGGAGCTGGAGCAGCGGGAGACTGGCTGGGAGGATCCACGGGATCAGGCCTAATATGAGCAATCTCTGAAAGAGTAGCATCAGCACTTCTCCTCACCTTACCAAAAAAGGGGAAGCGACAACCAGGGAAAGCTTCTGAAGCAGCAGCAAACTGAGCTTTCGCGTCAGGGATAAATCTCTCAACCCTTTGAGAAATCTCTTTAAATTCCTCCTCAGACCTTCCCATACGCAAACCTCGCTCGAGGCCGGTACTAACAGCTAAATCCAACACTCGGGCAAACTCTTGGTTGAACTCCGAACTACCAAGAAAACCTCTAACCAACGGCTCAAAGCTAGACTGAAAAAAGGAAGTGACCCCATCCTGAACCGATCGAAGCCGCACGTCCATATCAGCAATCGTGTCATTCTTCGAGAGTATGTCATTATCGCGGATAGTCAACAGATGATCCAAGTCTTTCACCTTAGCAGCATGTTGGGATCTAGCAGTCACAAGCTCACCCTTAAGATCCCTAACCTCAGCTCTAAGAGCATCTCTCTCTGACCTGTACCTCTTTAACTTTTTCTCCTGATCAGCAAGACCCTGACTCATACCCTTAGCTGACTCCTCAGCACGCTTGGTAAGCTGAGTCTGATGCCTAAGAGAATCAGCTCTCTCAGAAAGAACGCTCTACAAATACTTATGCTTAGTAAGGAGCTGCTTATAGTTCCTGTCAGTAACCATGTATCGGTTTGACAACTCGTTCCCGTGCGACATCATCTGACATTGAAGCACACTCATCTGCTCCACCAACCGGCGTGAGGAAAGCTGTGATGTCCGATAATTCTCAGCTGCGGTAGGAAAGTTATCCCGCATACTCCTGCAAACCTTAGGATCCTGAAACACCTCATCCGAATAAATACCAAAGTCAACAATATGCCTCTTTTCCCATTCCTCTCGAGTATATTGAGGAATAGGAACAGCATCCTCATCATAAGGGTAGGACAAGCGACAAGCCTCAGCCTGTGATGAGCAACCTCCCCTATGAAACTCGCCAGCAGTAGCTTCACCATGAACTACGCTATCAGGAAGAGCGGTATCATCCTCAACATCATCATCACCAAAGACTAAGTCATCATGGTAGCTAACACCATTCTGATGGTCATTCCCGCCAATATCAGTATGATCATCCATAACAACATGAGCATCAGGATCGGCTAGGCCAGTAGAAGGCATCTGACCGGCTGTCCCAGCAGAAAGATGTGTGTCATCAGTAGTACCTGCAAAACCCAAAGAAAATAAAGTCAAATAGGAGACTACGGCCATAACAAGAGAGTCCAAATAAAAATTTTTTTTTTACCATGAGACACATGAGAACTAGCCCTAGTCGACACCTCACGGGCCCCTGACACCTCAGCACTAAAGGTAGCAGGAACTTCCCTCCTTGGAAGAACAATAGGAGGATAAGACACATCTAGTCCAGTCCCTGAGTCAAAAGATCGAAGGGGTATAACGGTTAAAAACTCACCAGGAGAGACACGACCAGACTGCTCGATCACATCATCAAGATCATCAGCCGCGGCATCATGATCGACATCACCACCATCATCAATAGCTAACTCATACTCACCCTCAGCTATCTGATGACTAGACCCTGCACCAGCCCGCTCCTTACGCGCCTTGGTCTTCTTAGCTCCTCCGGTGGGGGCGTCTGCTGAAGTAGAGGCTTTGCGCTTCGCAGCGCCTTTAGCCTTCTGAAGGACCTGAGGATCTGGGCGAGTAACATCGATCTCCTCATCAGTAGCAGGAGGAATGATGACGCCAGCAGGCGCATGCACCGTAGTGTGAGCAGTAACCCGCTGCAAGATAGACGTATCCTGCTTATGAGGCTCAGCTACAACAACAGCTTCCTTCAGAACGGGCAAGCGAAGAAAATCAAATATACTCATAGCTGCAAAAAAGAAGCAAGGGTTAGAGATATACAAAAAAAAGTGGAAGGGAAAGAAGGGCTAAACAAAAACGTATCAAGTAAAGGAAGCCCCTCGTACCGGTGCCATCACGATGCCTAATAACCGGGTCACACGAGGAGTCACCCCACACTCTGCTAATACCAGAACGGACCAACACTCCCTCAGGAATGTCACGAAGTCTAATAACATGGGAACTCAGTCGGTTCACATGATCCTGATTAAACCGCGCAGGAACTTTGTCCGTAATGCGAGAATCCGTATGCCTCCAAGGCATATGGAAGGGAATAGCCCTACGATCTATCAAGAAAAATTTGTTCTTCCACTCCTTAAGGGAAGTCTTAGTTTCTTCCATAACCGACAAATCACCCCTACGCTTCGCAAAGGAAAACCAATCTCCTTGCTTGGAAAGCGTTAAAAATACCCGAAACAATGTGACTGTAGGCTCTATATCCAGGCTACGGCAAAGAACCTCAAAGGTAGTGACCTTGCATAAGCCTAAGGGAACCAGCTGGGATATATGAACCTTATAATATCTAATAACATCTAGAAGGAAGGTGGAGAAAGGGATCCTAACTCCCGATAAATCAAAAATCTTATGGTAAATGCCAATGGTAGTGTCCCCAGCAGGAAGGTTTATCATCCGAAAGTTAGAGTCAGGCAAGCGAGGGTGTAGGCTCAAAGGAATTTTATACTTAATAACTAAGTTGTTAAACTCTTTCTTCCCTAACTCAGAAGTGTAAAGATGCATATCCCTTTTAGCCATAAATAAATACAAGAAAGGAGCGAATATAATACCTAAGAGAAGCTCTTTTGTCACTTCGGATGAACCAAATAACCCTCGCAACCGGACGAGTCGATAACTCCAAACGAACCAAGTATGAGTCGAAGGAGCGTGCACCGGACGAAGCTACCGGTCGAAACCCGTGAGCCGGATGAAGCCTCCAACCGAACGAGCCCCAACCGGAAGAGCAATTACCGGATGAAACCTCTAACCGAACAAACCCCAAACCGGATGAAGCCTCCAACCGAACGAATCCCCCACCGGAAGAGCAATTACCGGACGAAAACCCTCACGAAAGAAACCCACCCGGACAAAATTCCCCGCCGGTCGAAACCCCGCCGGGCGAAACCCCACCGGATGAAACCCCACCGGACGAGAACCTCACCGAAAGAAATCTTCAGCCGGATGAAACCTCACCGAATGAAATCCCGCCGGATGAAACCTCACCGAATGAAACCCACCGGACAAGACCTTACCGACCGGACGAGGTTAGCCGGATAAGATCTCCGGATAAAGATCCGGTTGAAGAGCCAAGGCCGGAGGAGTCAACGATGGAAGTACTCCGCCGGAGGAGCAAAGGCGCCGGAGGAGCAAAGGCCGCCGGAGGAGCAAAATCCGCCGGAGGAGCAAAGGCCGCCGGAGGACCTTTTCAAGCAGTAGAAAAAAAAGGGGAGGCGGCTATGTTTGAGAAGTTAGTTGTATGTGTAAAAAAAAAAATTAGGGTAAAGGGGGTATTTATAAGAGTTCATATTGGAGATAGCTAAAATGGGCTTTGGTGGCCCACAAAACATTTGGCTCAGAATGGCAGCTCTCCAAATGGAGTAAAAAGACGAAAAAGAAAAAAAAAAAAGAGAAAAAATAATACATGTTTTTACTTCGAGTCTAGCATCAACTAAAGTTAATACTAGACTGGGGGGACATGATGAGGTATAGTCTCACCCCCATGCTTAAGGTGAGACAAAGTTCAACTAACCCCTAATGCTCCATGAGCAAAACTATTTTAAGCTAGAACAACTCACTGGAGTAGCTAGGGTGATGAGGATCACTCTAGGTCCAGAGACAAGGCTAGCAACCCCAGACAAGGCTAGCAACCCCAGACAAGGCTAGCAGCCCCATACAAGGCTAGCAACCCCAGACAATGCTAGCCCAGGCAAGGCTAGACCCAGGCAAGGCTAGTCCTACGCACATGGAGCAGGCTCCATCGGAGGAAGGACGATTGCACCTAGCCTACGTAGTACCATAACGTACGAATGGTACAGACACCTGGACCACGACGAGTACTAGAGGAGCATGAGGACAAGTCTGACCACGAAGGACAGACCTGGTGCTCATCAGCTATTTAGGCGCTGCTCCTACAAGACAACCTCGACTCCACAATTCGTGTGTCTTGGAGCCACCTCCAAGTAGTATAAAAGGAGAGGTTCCTCCAGGAACAAAGGTCAAGTTTTACACACACACTTCACTACTTACTCTCTCTCTCTAGAATTATCTCTCACTAGAACCACATACTTACTCTCACGCCGGAGTTGGTCTCGGATTCAAACCCCGAGGCGAGCTAACGGTGTTCTTTCTTATTTCAGCCTAAGTGACTGAGGGCTAGACTAAGGAACTCTGAAGAAGGAAGCCAGAGCTTCACAAGGAAGGAGTAGCCACAAGATACTCCGAAGGAGCAAGCTAGGGCTTCATTAGAAGGAGCAGCCTTAAAATACCCGAAGGATCAGGGCTGACGAAGCTTCTCCGGAAATTTGCTTCAACAGGATGTGTAGCCAACGAGATGAGATTAAGGTTGTCGTTTTTTTTATGTTGAAAGAGTAGTGAAAACGATTCCAAGGAGCTGGAATGGGTTGTTCAGTTTCTATCAATAAAAGGCTTCACATGATTAAAAAGATGGGTATGACGAACCAGTTCTTGATATTGCGGTTTATTCTTAATCAAAAGCATATGAAGAAGATGGTTGATGCTTGTTCAACTGAAAAATTCAGTGGACATAAAGATTGTGTTAAAAAAAGGGAGTTGTTGATGTTGTTTAGGCTGATAATAATTTTTGTTATGAGGCCAGTATTGAGCTTCAAAGAAAAGCTGAGAAAACATGATATATAGATACTGGCGATTGTTTAAGTATAAAATGGCTCCTTTAAAAACTGGGAGCTGAGGTTCAAACAATCAGGTGTATTTTTTTGATAAAGTGATTTGTTAGAAAATAAAAGAAAAAGACAACATTGCCCCTTTAGTAACGGTCAACGGATAACGTTTGTTACGGTCAAGGTAGCAAAGTGAACACTTAATGGAAGACCAGGTAGGCCGCCTGCAGTTTCAGAAGACCAGTTACTATATATGCAATCTGGACATACCACAAGTATGAAAAGTGCATTTCACTCTTTTTTTTCTAATAAATATTGTTGAGTTTTTTTTTTCTACTTGGATCCATCATCTTCTATGGATGATATCAGTTGGTGCACTTTGTTTTTGCAGAAACAAATAGTAGTAACAGATAAGATTTTAACCTCTGCCTCACATATTTGTCCAACCATACTACCTCATATATGTATATATACCATTAATTACAAGAAATATGATGTATGCTCATTTTTTGTCGTTGTACACTAAATATTCCAGCAGACGCGACTTGATGCTAGTGGCGCTCTAAGTTCAATTCCAAAAATGGATTAGGGTGTGTGCGTGATTGCCCCAGTAACCAAGTAGATGTGGCCATTGTGGGTTCATTAACCGTTGTAGAAAAATGTTGTGCAAGTAGGGTGTGCGCGCGCGTTTGTGCTTCAAAAAGAGATATCTATATTTTCCATTGTATGTATTGACATTAAGTTAAGTCATGTTATAATAGGGGGTTCATTCTAAAACCAATTGGTGATAACAGAAGTAACTCATCAAGCTTATATGTCCACTAAGGATCCAAACTATGCTGATTCTAACGATAAATCCGAAGGAACACAATTGGGGCTTTCATTCAACGATAGTCAATGAGGGAGTGGGACGTACTATTAACTCTACTTTATCCACATTCTCTAGTTATTGAGGCACATGGGGTTTGAATTAAGGCCATCCGCATCACAGTCGACTCAGATAGCAAGTTTCAGTGTCTCTCTTTAGCCAAATAGAACCTTCATTAAGCCAATGGAGCTCCATTCTAAAAGTAATTGAAGATTGCAAGAGTATCTCAGCAACCTTGTATGTTAACTTTTATATTCAATGTGTTTTAGTAAGAAACGTTATAATGACTTAAATAATTGTTTATCTTATAAGTAAACAAAACTTTTAGTAAGTAAATGTCTTTTATTTTTAGTGACACAACATGCTTATGGTTTATGGAACATTTTTTGTCATATTAGTATTACCCTAAAGTTTCCAAGTAGATTAGGCCCCACCGCCAAGTCATCATCGCATGTTGTCGCCTGTCGCAACGTCTTTCAGTCTCATTCTTCCACCACCCTTTTATATTTGTACTTTTGATTCTAAGTCGCTTAATTCTGTAAAACAGCATCCTACTTTTATTCTTCTAACACTCATTGCAACTTATGCACCAGTTTTATTTTATCAATAACAACTTACATCTGATA
Organism: Glebionis coronaria; assembly: GCA_025667525.1. Classification (NCBI taxonomy): domain Eukaryota; kingdom Viridiplantae; phylum Streptophyta; class Magnoliopsida; order Asterales; family Asteraceae; genus Glebionis; species Glebionis coronaria. Next base: position 51,458,426 of record CM046874.1, on the reverse strand, counting down.
TGTAGGTTTCTCTAGTATGATGGTCGAACCAAGTGCCATAGACCCACACACAATTAAGGAAAGAATCACATCTGCACTCAAGGAGGTTAGATTCCGTGACAAGGGAGTACTTGTTCAGTTTTGGTCACCTGTTGCTGTCCGAAACCGGTGGTTGCTAACAACTTGGGACCAACCTTTTGGTATTGGCGGGGCTGATGAAGGGCTCTACTCATTTAGATTCAAGTCAGAACTACGTGCAATTGTTGTTGACATTGAGGATATAGAAGAACTACATCCACCAGGTCGTGTTTATAGCCAAAAATTGCCCGAATGGAGTTTGGATGTAGACGACAGGGGCAATAAATATGGATATATTGATTTACCTGTATTTGAATTTAGCAGTGATTCTTGTGTAGGTGTACTTGAAATCATAACATCATTGAATTATGATGATTTTGCTTTCGAGGTTCAAGAAGTCTCAAGAGCACTCAAGGTTGGTGCACTCTTACTAGCCACCACTCCTATATTATTGTGTTATTGCATGCGTGCATACATATATACTTATGTTCTCATTCACTTGTTACATTTTTTCAACATGGCAGAATCAGAATCTCAAGTCTCCACAAGTGTTTGAGGATCCTACCTTATGTGTGAGTTCTGTTCCCTGTAACTTCATTACCTTATCTTACTTGTGTGTCTGTGTATGTGTGTATTAGAGGTCACAACTTCAACCCATTTACTTTGGGTTGACTGTTTTTGTGAGACGAGGAACTGGTCAAACTAGTTGAAAGTTGCTTTAATGTATTTTCGTACAACCTCCCATAAATATGTTTTCGTCTAGGACGGTGTATGGGAGAGAAGTTGCTTCCGGTTGTACTAAAAGTAGAAAAGGACTTCCGGCCTTGCAAGGAGTGAGTATTAACCTTGACCTTTGTCTCGAGAGGAAAGGGCGATAACCACTAGATCCAACCTTGCTATTTTACACAAATTTAAATAATCACAACAATAAATATGTTTTTTTTTAACTACGCTTAATTTTTAATAAAACTCTTATAGAGTTATAAAAAATGGACAAATAGTGTTTCAATCTGGCCGCCTATTTCAACCAAAGCCTGGTTTGACCCGTCACCCTAACCACCCATATGGCTATTAGTAATTTACGTATGTGTGTTCCCCTTTCATGGTCAGTCTCATATTAAAAGTTGATACAGGTTGCAGAGGAAAGAAGGCAATATGAACTGGATGAAATCTCAACGGTTTTGAAGGCAGTTTGTGATGATCAAAAATTACCTCTAGCTCAGACATGGGCCCTGTCTGGACATGCAAGTTTCGTTGCTAATTCTGGAAATATAGAACATAGATGTAGTAGCTTCAACAGAAGCTGTATAGGGAAAGTCTGCATTTCAGCTTATGACCTACCATTCTACTGTCGAGACTTAACCACATGGGATTTCTTTAAATCCTGCAGAGAGAGACACTTGGAAAATAGTCAAGGAGTTGTTGGGAGATCATTCTCATCTCGCAGTTCATGGTTTTGTAGAGATGTTACGGAACTCGATGAAGGCAATTACCCTTTGGTCCCCTTTGCCCGTATGAGTGGGCTAGCTAGCTGTTTAGCCATCTATATCACGAGTCTTGAATTAGGTGTTGAATATGTTCTAGAGTTTTTTTTGCCAACACGTAGCACTGACGATGCAGATGTACAAAGGTTGATGAAATCAGTGAAGCAACATATTCAAAGCGCTTCTTGTATGCAATTAGATATCATGTCAGCTCCGCAGGTCATTGGAGGACTTCCTATTATGAGTTGGGACCTTGACTCTCCACCTCTGCCTATAACTTTATTAACTGAAAAAGAGGTCCGTCAAGATTCAGACGACATGGAAGAGGATAATATGGAAAATGAGCCATCTAACTCTCTTGCTGTTGGAACAAGTCAGGGTATTGCTCCTTATCTGGAGCAAGGGATCCGAAATTTTGATACTAATATAGGGACTGTACGGAAAAAGAGAAAAAGGAAGAGATCTGAGAGTTCAATTACTTTGGAGGAAATCGAGAAACATTTTGGGAAGACAATGGACGATGCTGCGTCCATCCTTAATAGTGAGTTTGTTGATCATAACTGCTGTTTGTATTTGTCTTTTCATTTCAATATACTCACTTTTTCTTTGTATATATGTAGTTAGCAGATCTACACTGAAGCGCATATGCAGAAATCGTGGTATAGCAAGGTGGCCATATAGGATTGGAACCGATAAGTCTGATTCGCTTATGAAGTCGGATCAAACAGATATAGGCGTCCATACGTTTGACGGGTCACTTGCACCGGTTTTTGAGGTTTCCAATGAACTATTAGGTACAACAACTATAACTCATGATCCAGCCAATTTAACTGAAAAGGGTAAGCATGTAAGTCCCACTCGTACAAATCCTCCTGATGAGACTATAGTTGCACGGAGAGTGGAAAATGTGGTGAATAAGGCAACATACGCAAAAAATACTTTAAAGTTTCCATTTCGCATTTTAGATGGATTAGTAAAGCTGAAGGAGCTGATTGCAACAAGGTTTCAGCTTACCTATGAAAGTTTTAGACTAAAATATAGGGATGAAGATGGTGATATGATATTAATTCTTTGTGACAATGACATGTCTCAAGCAATATTGAGCACTTCTGAGCCACCAGACTCCAAGGCTGTAATTAAATTACTTGTTCAGCCTGTTGGCTATCAGAGCTCTGATGCTTAATTAGCCCTTCTTTTGCAAGGCTTGAGTGCATTGTGTCTAACTTGGAGAAACTCAAAGTTGTGGCACAATCTTCTACAAGGAAGCAGGAACATGCCTACCAAAAACGACAGCATTCAGACTCACAATTGTGAAAGGCGAAATGAAATCAAATGAGAGCACAGGAGCAGATCATATCTCTATAGCTTTGATTCAAGGATCTGGTTGTGAAGCAATGTTGTAAAGCTCAACAAGGACAGTTTTTGTGAAAACACTTCCTAGCTAGGTCAACAGTTGAATCCATGATAATTAAGGTATGAGCTCATTTTCACAAACATTACTTTGAGTATGTATAATTGTTTACACTAAAAAGACTTTCAATGTTTCACTTTCAGTGGTTTCAACTCCAGCTGTAAATCAGTATTTCCGATCAACTTGAGGATGATGATAAAGGACATGTTGTTGGGTATTGTTCTTTCTTCGAATCTTGGCGTTGGTCTCTGCATTCATCGGGTCAGTTCTCCTTTTCTGCTTTAAGAGCAATTATTGATTCCAAGTTGTTGGGGAGTTTAGGTTCTAAGCTTCGTTGGAATAATCTTGTTCCTGGGAAAGTCAATTTATTGGCATGGAGGATTCATAATTATAGGTTGTCAACGAGAGCCAATATTGATAAAAGAGGAATTGATCTTCACTCTATCCTTTGCCCGTTTTGTGAGGAACAAATTGAAGATGAAGATCATCTTTTTGCTCTTTGTTCTTTTTCTCGGAACATTTGGGATTTGATTCGTAAATGGTGGGGCTTAGATGTGATCCCTCTAGATAGCGCCTTGAATGTTCTTGAAATGACTGATAATGGTGATTTGGATTTGGGTGAGAAGGCCAATTCTTTTTTTGATGTTGTGGTTCTATGTGCTATATGGTGGATATGGAGGGCTAGGAACTTACTTGTCTTTAAGGCGGTTAAGGTTAACACGAAGAACATATTCGACGACGTTATCGCGACATCTTATCTTTGGATAAAAAATAGAGCTAAGTGTTGTAGTATTTCTTGGGTTGATTGGTGTTGCAATCCGAGTATTCTTTGCACTTACTTGTAATGTTTTCTTGTTTGTCCATGCTAGCTTCTTACTAGCATGTGTTTGAAATAAATCTCCGCTGTTCAAAAAAAAAAAATGATAAAGGACATGTGTGTCACCAGGTCACTAATATCTGCACGTTGAGACGTTATGTAGTTGTGTATATGTTGAGCTAGTAAGCATATTAACCTTCTACTATTGTTAACTATTGAGAACTCAGTGATAGAACATTTTCAGCTGTCATAATATAAATTGCCTCAAGAATTTTCCAGCCTTTTGTTTTGCTCCATGTTTGCTAAAATTTCTTCCTTGATTTTTTCTTGTTATTTTTGTTAAACGTTTAAGTACGATGTGGGTGATCGAATCCCGCATCTCACCTGTTACATAAGTGGTAACTGGTAAAGCTAACATAACAAGACACTACTATTCCGAAGGAAATGAAACATACGACTAATGACTAGAAAACATTTGACTCGAGACCAAATATAATCTAATGTCTACTATGACTAGGAAGCCTTAAATCAAAGTGTCACAGAATGCGAATTGTGGAGTTAAATCCTCGCATTCATGAGCATCATATGGATTGATCATATAAATCTCCTTCAAACGCCCATTGAAGAACTAGTAATCTTACGTTGTTTAGGAGCATGAAACTCGTTTCATTATATATTATCCTCAATCACGTCGATGTTACTATCCTCATTATCCAGGTTATTTCCTACATTCACATCAGCCATCACCAAGAGCAGCCCCAACATCCTTTTCATATTAAGAACATCAAACAAATTCGATGTCACTATTTTCGTTTCCACATGAGAATTCCTTCTTCGTGCCACTAGGACTTGCCACATCAACCATAATTTTCGAACTAGATTTATTATTACCAAACCTTAGTAGAGCTTGTATCATTCGGTTTAGCCTGCCTATTATCCGACTTCTTAACAGTTAACCTCTAGCAGCTTGCCTTTGTGTCTTCACATTTACGTCGGATACAATTCCTAAGGACATTGGTCCAATGAATGACCAAATAACTAACAAGTTAAACATCTAGGTGGTTTTCACTCGTACTCAACTTAAATAGAATGCAAGATATATGTCCATTACCTTCAATTATAGGCACTGACACAACAAGAGTGTCTTTCAATTCAACATTGGCTCGAAGATCAAGTACTGCTCTCGCAAAACTGGACTCACCCCATGATTCCATGCACATTAAGGTTGTATAAGTATCCAACATCGATGGGGTACCAAGTTTTGTAGCAATGACACTCAATCCATCCTCTGTAAATGCCGTGATAGGGACATCATGGGGTTTAACCCCACCCGAGACACTCTTCAAGTCTTTCTTAGACACATTTGCCGTAGGAGAACAATTGCGAAAAATCAATGGCATATTACTAATCAGCCATGCTACATTCTTAAGCGCTTCCATACCTGTCATATACTCATATGGAATTGACTTTGACGAAGAAAATGTCTTTCGAGTTCATCATACATGTTCTTAACATAGTTTTTAACCACCGGATACACAAGTCTCTTGCCTCTGTAAAACCTATATACTGAATTCTTGAAACGCTCCTTGACCTCTGGGACTAATTTTTGGATATGGCAACATCAACCCCATAACCGGCCGCGGGACGATTAAGGTACAAAAGTTAATAGATTTCTTACGTGGTTCACCATTTAGAATTGCCTTGATTTTGTGTCACCCCGTAACCTGCATATACATAAAGACCAAGTAAAAACACCTTAAATGTATAATGATATAAACTTCTACAATTAAGCTCTTATGATATTGTTGCCTTTCAAAGTTTAAAAAGAAAAATTAAGGTCTTATGATTGTACAGCTGAATGTGTGTGTGAAGTAATCTAGTACAAATTCATAAATTATACAAATTACAACCAAAACAGAAATAATTCAGTGCATTCCACTCTTGTTTATATGGCTTTACTAGTTTTATATGTCAAGTATAAGCCATCTGAACGATTAATCTTATTGTGTTATTACGAACTGTAGTAGCAGAAAATGGCAGTATAAGGTTGCTTAAGTCGGTATCACAAGTAATTAGTATCAAATCATCGTCTTCATCCCTGTATTTTAGAAGAAGTCTGGAATCTTTAAACTTAAACCTTCGAGCCACTTGATTTTTCAGTTCCAACAGTCCTGATGAAAGCGGAAAATGAAACTTTATCATATCGTTTTCAAATGTTGCCTTCACTGTCAACATCTTTATAATGGCCGAGACTCTAGCCACGTTAATCTTTGGGGACGCAGGAAACATATCAAAACTTGCTTGTGGGGCATTGGGTTTCGTGGCCTGTTTGAAGTCGTCTGATTTTGGTGTTTGTGATAAATTAAGTGGCTCAAGAATTTTCTCGCCTTTAGGTGGAACAGCCGATGGGTTTGAGATCATTGAGCAACCATATGCTTCAATTGACAGCTTTGATTGGGTGTCAAAAGCATTATGCTTGCTACATATCCACCACTTTGCTGAAACCCCATGACGATTACTTGAACAACTCCACCGCTTAACCCTTACAAGCAGCAACACAACAACATATATGCTCAAGCGAGCACATTTCTTGTGGTGATGTGGTAATGGCCACCTGGGTATGTTTAGCTTACGGCAAACACGCTTGAGTGTAGACCGGCTAACTATAAATGAACAAAAAAAGAAAACTAGAATTAGATATCTAAATAGGACAACAAAAAGCCTATTATAAGCAATTTAAGTGTACCCAGAAGTGTATTGAATTGCAAACTTGCTACTTTATTAACTGAAGATTAAACTTTAAATTTGGAGATCCTGGTTAAAATTCCACGCTTAATAGCATGGCCTAACTAGAACACTTAACTCTACACGCTTTAGATGTGAAGATATTTCTTGAATCTCGAAGTTTCTAATCTCTACGCTTTAAAGTGTAGACTTTCTGTTTTTACCTTCCCACGACAGCTTTGGGGCAGGGTTCATATATATCTGGACTTTGTGCCCCTTGTCTACTGCAGTTTACGTGATTTTCCTTCCACCATGATGGTAGTTGGACCGATGCAGTAGGCACCCCAATGGGTTGTCCATGTACCCCTTCTTTCACAAACATTACGTACTTACAAAAATACGACAATTATTCGTTTTTGTTTTACGTGTTTGGGCTATGGAGAATCCTTGAAGATTTCACATATTTTTTGTTGTGAAACATAAAGGGCTTACCTCCAAGTGCTTTAGAAGCCTCCCCTATCGGCTTTCCAAAATTTTGCTGGATTGCCTCTCGTGTAACAGAATCCGCTCTGTGCTTTCTCCTTTGTTTAGTAACTACATCACAATTATAGCTTGTGACATCATTCGTATACACTTTCATCACGTTCTTCTGGTCATCATTGCTATTAATATGTACATTAGTCTCCCCAACTGTCAGTGAATCTTTTGAATCTAGCTGCATTTCTGATGACCGCTGATCACTAACCTCTGTTTGAATACCAATCACTTCAGTGACCGACAGGTCTCCAAATTCAAAAGAAGATAACTTGAGGTGCATCTTCACCTTGTGCATCAAGTTATGTAAGTCGGTGCCTTCTTTCATGTGGACAGGTAGAAAAAATTCTAACACATAACTGTCCTCATGGTCAATGCTACGCAAGAAAATGGCGAAGCAGCTAGTTAACCCGCTCATGCGTGCATTGTGAACCAAAGAATACTCAACTTCATCTAGTTTGGTTACATCTGCACAAAAACATGAACCTTGAGACGATAACGCCCTCCCAACAACACCATAGGATTTTTGCAAGTGATGCTCTTTGCAGACTTCCCGAAAAGGCCATAAACTCAAATCATCAACGTGAAATGGTAGAGCAGTAGTAGACATGCATACTTTCTCTATACAGCTAGAGTTAAAGCTGTTACATGTTCTAGCTATGGTTCTCCCGGCTGCCACAAAACTAGTCCTTGGGGACACTGTCCATGTTTGTGCAAGTGGTAACTTGTGAGCGTTGCAAACATCTTTTAGAATATTAAAGATTTCATCTAGTTCACGTTGTGTGTAGTCAACCTATGTATATGAGAATTAAGTGTTTTAATTAACAATAAAAAAAGAAAATGAATGAGGTTAATTACATAATTTACCATCCGCAACTCACATATGATGTAGGAGTCTCAAATGCTTGTGGTGATGTCAAGTTTGCTGCCTGCAAGATAACAACCATAGCAATTGGTCAGAAATTATAAAACTAAACACACACAAAGAGTAGTAATAGATAACAACGTATATGAAAACAAGAATACAATCAAATGATGCATGCACATTCACAAGCACACACAAAGAGTTAGCAGCACGAGACAAAATATAAAAGTGACGGATTAAGTTGAAACCTTAAGAGCTCGGTGAATTTGTTGAACCTCATAAGCACAATCAAGATATATCGAAGATGTGATGAATTCAAGTACACCAACACATGACTTGGTAGAAGAATCGAAAACCGGCAAAACCAGATATCCATGAAGGTTTAAACGAATTGCACAAACTTGTAGTGGTTGGTTTTTCGAATAGCAATTTGTTACATCAGAAGTCCACTCTGGCATTCCATGCTTATATACACGTACAACAGGGACAAGATCTTGTACTTCTTCATACTTTTCATCCACATGGAAACATTTACCCTCAGATTCCTTCCTATAATTGCATAGTCCTCTATCATATATACCAAGGGAAAATGGCTGATCTGCGGTTTTTAGTAACTGATTTTTCCCAACACTACAAGTTGACCAAAACTGAATGAGACAACAATCGATACGGACAGTTATGAGCTTCAGTGCTTGTTGAATCTTAGCGTTAACTTCGTTATGATATCCAACAATGGTTTCACCGTTGTTCTTCAAACCTATGGTTGAACATGCAAAGTTAATAACAATACTACAATAGGGTGACCTTTTTGGGGACACTAACTGGCCATAACATTTTAATCTTAAATGTTGGTTTTACGACAAGGCAGTGTCCCCCAAAAGCCTTGCTTTCATGCGGTTATACACACAACAACTTGGATATTTGGAGATACAGGAATAGAATTTGCTTCAATTAAAAACCGCTTCGCAAACATATACTTGTAAAAGAAATTACAGTACTTTATTTCCACACTCTTGGATACTTAGCGTCTTAGTCAACTCTTAGCAGAGTAGGAACTTTATTCTGAGTTGGATTGATTGAATATTCTAGCTCATTGCTAGTTTGATAAAATGATCGCCTTTCAAATAAAAGGTCAGGAGGCAAGATACATAAAAGGGATAATGTATGCACCAAAATATTCAATGCTTTTCATTACGAAGTGATTTGCACACTCTTTAACTAAAAATATTGTGTTCTAACATGGCCTAAGGATTTCAGCAACAATAGCTCTCCACTTTACCAGCTGACATATGGTCAGTTTGTATCCATCAGTAATACTAACTTATAGGTTACGGAAATATGTTTTTGTGGAAACTTTGTGAAGCAACAAAAATAAAGCTAAATTTAACATATCAAAACAATACTGATGTGACTTGAATGTGAAATGTCACTATACTCTTCTAATTTTATTTGATCAAATAAGGATGCATGTAAATGAAAGATGCAACTGTTGGAATGAATAAGCCCGTATATGCATTATCTATATTTATAGATTCATATCACTAGCGACCTAAACTCACAAACGGGCTTGAACCTATTCACTATCTGACACTCTCGGTAGTTCAAGCGACGAAACCGCTCGGATTGAAGAATAAAACTAAAAAACAAAGATAAAACAGGATAATTGAAAGTATCCTCACCCTAGATTTGACACCAACAAAAGTCAACAGGCTTTCCAAAGCTGACTTGTCTGTTGACCCAAACACTGGATTAGCAGCTGTAGTTAAGGTCATAACAGAAGCTGATGGCAAACATAAGCTCATAGAGGACACGCTTGCGGCCTGCTTAGTCAGTTGCTTGCCATACCATTGGAGAGCTGACTTGTTTGTCCCTCTCAATACCACTCACTTGTTTGTCCCCCTCAATACCACATACCTCCCATTATAATCAATCTGCATCTTCAAGGAAGTAAAATTCCATATAATGTCACCCAGGGTATCCAACCACTGGACTCCCAACACCATATCACATCTCCCTAAGGGTAACAACATTATATAATTTCTCCCCATTGATCATCTAAGCAAACTGCTTACACATGTTTTTGATGGATACTTTGTTTCCATCAGCAACAGAAACTTCCATTGGATCCATGTCAACAATCCTACACCCCAATTTTTTAGCCATAAACACATCCAAAAAATTGTGTGCTTCGTGAATCAATGAGTATGTTGATCTTTTGCTTTCCAAAATGACCAGTTACCCTCATGGGTTTGAAACCAGTAATTCCAGTTAAAGCATCAAGGGATATTAGGGGTACCTCAGTATAAAGTGTTACCTATGGCATAACAAATTCTTGATCTGAACCCTCAATCAAGCACAACTCCATTTGAGGATCAGGATCAATGACCAACTCCAAGGCAAAAGCTTGGCCACTACATTTATGGCCAGGAGCATACTTCTGATCACAGTGGAAACAGAATCCCTTGGCCCTTTTTTCATCAAAATCTTTTTGTGACAAATACTTCCTAGTAGGGACTGATGGTGTAGATTTGGTTGTAGGTAATGCTAAAGGAGTGTATTGACTCCTTTGTGGGACAAAACCTGTCTTATGAACATATCCCCAAGCTTTTGGAGTTGCCAAAACTGGACTTTGTCTAGCTTTTTCTGCAGCTATAGTAGCTTTTTGTAGCTTACACAATCCAGCAGTATCAGATAAAGACTTAGGTTTGAACATCCTTACAGGCAAAGAGATGGATTGAGGCATTCCTCCCAAAAATAAGCTGATAGCATGAACTTCAGCTAACTCCACATTATTCAACAGGAACTCAAATTTTTCTTGATACTTTTTGCACAGAAGAGTCATGTTTCAAGTTTTTTAATTCAGACAAGGGATCTTCAAATTCAGTATCAAACCTATCCAACAATGCTTGTTTGTACTCTTCTCATACCATCATATCACCATTAATCTTCTCAAACTGTTGCCACACCAAAGCACTGTTCCTTATCAGCTTATGAAAAAGAATTGTTAGCTGTGATCATGGCTTTGGACAGATGGAAGGGCTACCTTCTGGATAGACATTTCCAAATTAAGATTGATCACTTCAATCTTAAGTATTTATTGGATCAAAGAATTACTACCCCTTTTCAGTCTAAATGGTTTGACTATGACATTGCATACAAAAAGGGGAAGGAAAACCAAGCTGCAAATGCCCTATCCAGGTCTCTGCATGGTAGTGAGTTGTCAACCATGGTGGTCACTTCCATTTTCTCTGAGTTGGTCGAAGAAGTACAGAAGAGTTTTGAGCAGGATACTCATTTAGAGGCCTTGGTCAAATGTTTGCAAGATGCTACTTTTACTTCCTCATAAGTATTCTTGGTCTGGCCAATTAAGAAGGAAGAGAAAATTGATGGTAGGAAATGATGCAGTACTCAGGTTTAAGATGGTTAATCATTTTCATAGTTCGACAGAAGGAGGTCATTCTGGTATAGCGGCTACTACCAAGAGATTGCAGAATTGGTTGTACTGGAAAGGACTAAAGAAGACTGTCAAGTAAGTGGTGGGGCAATGTGATGTTTGTCATAGAAACAAAGCTAATCTAGCTGCTTCACGAGGACTGTTGCAACCATTACTTATTCCTAAGCAAATATGGAAAGACATCTCTATGGACTTCATTGATGGTTTGCCAAAGTCTAATGGCAAAATTGTTATCATGGTGGTGGTAGACAGGCTTAGCAAGTATGCCCATTTCATTCCATTATCCCATCCATACACAGCAACCCATGTAGCTCAACAGTTTATGGAAAACATTTATAAGCTACATGGATTGCCAAGACTATAGTTAGTGACTTAGATAAAATCTTTACAAGTTTATTCTGGAAGTCCTTGTTTAAGATGCTCAATGTGGACCTAAAGATGTCAAGTGCTTTCCATCTACAAACATATGGACAGAATCAAGCCGTGAACAAGATTCTGGAATTTTATCTAAGGTGTATGACAGGTGAAAAGCCCAAGGAGTGGACTAGTTGGTTACCATTGGCAGAATTTTGGTACACGCCAAGTTTCATAGCTCAGCAACACCACTTCCTTTGAAGTTGTCTATAGCCAAACACCCCTCAATATGTGACTTATGAAGCTGGCGAATGTAGAGTGGAAGCTGTGGACAGGACTTTGATGGCTAGGGAACAAGCTATCAAGTTACGTCAGTTTCATCTCAAGAGAGATCAAGATAGGATGAAGTCTATCGCAGAAAATGACAGGTCAAACAAAAATTTTGAAAAGAGTGATTGGGTCTACTTAAAGCAACCTTATAAACATATCATTATTAGACAAAGTTCTCAACACAAATGATCAGCTAAGTATTATGGACCTTTCACTTGCTTAAGAAGATTGGACATGTGGCTTACAAGTTGGAACTTCTAGTGATTGTTCAAGTGCACAATGTGTTTCATGTGTCTCAACTCAAGAAGTGTAAGACAGAAGTTGTTGCTATAAGAAGCTTTTCACAATGCTAAGAAGATGGTCTCATTGCAGTTTCTCCTCTATATATTAGGGCGACAGAAGAATGGTCAAAAAGAAGAATACGATAGCTGTTCAGTTGTTTGATTCAATGGGCCAACAGTTCAGTAGAAGATGCTACTTGGGAATCCTATGAATCCTATGAAGATATCCAGGAGAGGTTCCCTGATTTTGCTATTGATCCTTGATGACAAGGTTAAAGAGAAGGAGAAGAAATTGTTAGCAATACAATTCAAAGACAACAGTTATTTCACGTGGCAGATAACCATTGGTTCAAACACATCACATTCACTTTCTCTAAAGTCAAACTTACTTTTCCCTCCCAACCAACAACCAACCCTGTTCTAAATAATACCTATGTTGCACGGAAAGGCCCCTTGGGGTGGCGTGCCCGTCCCGGAAACGTTTCGGAAACGGGAAACGGCCGGAAACGCCTGGAAACGCGACGGAAACGTTTCGAAGAAAAGGGAAACGTTTCATGGAGAATAGAAACGGCATGGTTGAGACAGAAACGTTTGGGGAAACGTTTCTGGCCTAGAAATCACGTTGCATTAGTTCACTTTCATGTTTTGAATTTCTATCTTTCTCTCTCAGTTTTGTAACTGTTTCATAAACATCAATAACACATTCACCAATCATTCAGTTGATAGTTTCGAGTTCAATTCATGATTTTCGAATCCAGATTATGCTATTGACTCTGATTGATCTATCCTAATCCATACTAGTAGTTTGTGTATGTTACATTGTCTCGGTAATTAGAACCCTAGATTCGACCCCTACAAAATTCATCTCTGAAATAACTGAATAAAAATCATAGATTCGACACCAACAAAAGTCATCTCGAGAATAAGAACCCTAGATCCGACACTTTCAAAAGTCGACTCAGAAAATAAAAACCCCAGATTCAACACCAATAAAAGTCTTCGAAAAATAAGAACCTTGATTCAACATCAATATTAAACATAATTTTTTTTTATAATAATTTAATCTAATGCAAGAAAAGAAAACATAAACAGTCATGAGGCCCACTGAATACCCACGTTTTAACTCTTTAAGAGAAGCTTTCGACATAGATCACCATTTTTCCGAAACACCACTATTAAAGCCAGAATCACGATTAAAGCAAGCTCCATCTTTTATATAATAAAAAAATTAGATTATTTGAGAATTATAATGAAAAGGGTAAATAGCATAAAAAGGTACCCATCTTAAATAAAAACTCAATTAAAAGTACCCAACTTTTTTTTCTCAATTTAAGGTATCGATTTTTTTCTTGTTGCAATGTTGGACAATTAACAAATTTAAAGGTTATGTATTAACGATCGTTTACTTTATTATTTTATCATTAGTCCTTTACATTAACGACACTTTACAATAAACTCAAAATTAATTTTTTACAATTTTAGACCGTTTTTCACCCTTTTCGTCTGATTTTTACCTTTTTCGTTTGTTTTTAGTCGTTTTGGTCCATTTTTACAACATTCGTCGTTTTTTTACCGTATTCAACCGTTTCGTCCATTTTTTATACATTTCCGAGCCCTTCTGACCGTTTGTGTCCATTTTACGGCTTTTAATTGTTTTCGTCTGTTTTTCGTTTTCGGCTTCTTTTTTACCATTATTGAACGTTTTAATTTGGTTTATTTATTTTTTGTCCATAAAATAAATAGGAGATAACGACAAGAAACAGACGAAAATAGTAAAAAAAAAAAGGTCGAAAACGATATCAAACACATTAAAGAAGGTCGAAAACGGTAAAACCGATAAAACGACAAAAACGGACTAAAACGATTAAAAACCGAATGAAAACGGTAAAAATCAAATGAAAAAGATAGAAAACGGTCTAAAACTGTAAAAAAACGAATTTTGAGGTGATTATAAAGTGTCGATAATATAAAGGACTAACGATTCAATTATAAAGTAAACGGTCATTAATATATAACCTTTAAATTTGTTATTGTCCCAACATTGCAAGAAGAAAAAAGATTGATACCTTAAATTGAGAAAACAGGGTTGAGTACCTTTAATTGAATTTTGACATAAGATGAGTACCTTTTTATGCTATTTGCCCTAATGAAAAGTGGAGGTTGTAGAAAAATCAATTGGACCAATCAAATGGTTTAATTTTGACACATAAGTAAAATCGAGTGATATGATTGGTGGAAAAAAGTCAAAATTGAGTTCAATTTAGTCAAAATTAAAAATTTTGGTGAAAGAATTTGATGAAAACACAAAAAGATATATGTGTCAAATTTGTGAAAATAAAAACTTAAAAAAAGAGGAGAGGATTGATAAAACTTTATTGGTTTAATTTTAAATAAAATAAATGGACTTAATAGTAAACTTATAATTTTCCATATTTTTTAATAACTTTTTAAAATAAACAAAATACCCCCTTAACTTTTTTACTTTGTAGCCTTTTTATTTTAAAAATACATCTATTTTATATTAAAAATTCAACAAATCACATAATTATAAATATTCAAATATAAACACAAATTATTGTTTATTTCTATTTTGACATTTAACAAAGTCAAGCAATTCAATCTACGTAAATTATTATTAGCATTAATATAAATATCAAAATAAGTGTCAGATCTCAGACATCGATATGAGATGAAAATAAATAGACGGGATTCTACATACTACAACAACATATATTTTTTCAAGGTTGTAATGGTGTTACTAAACATGTCTCGAAAAGGATGACTAACATTTCAATTAAACAAATTCAAATCCTTTGTGCAACAAATATGTATACAATATATCAATTAATATTATACAAAATCATGTAAAACTTGTGGATTTATGAGGATCGTAACTATTTAAGTATTAAAAATTTAATATTGTTTTATAGAATAATATTAAGCATTACAAAATCATGAATTTGTAAATCGTGTAATTGTAAGGTTGATATAAATGGTTTGTTGATTAATAACAAAGATATAACTATTTAAAAACAAAATATCGAAAGTATAAAGAGTATGAAATTCGAGAAATAAAAATTGAAATGAGTTATATTATTTTACACGGTGCACAGTAAAAGAATATCATAATCAACTATATAAACATAATCAAACATATATACATTAGATATTTTAAAAAAATATATATAATATTTATAAAATCGCAATAACAAAATTCTTACTTAATTTACCATTTATATTCAAGTCCCGTGCGTGCACGGGCATTAAAACTAGTAGTCTTTAATGCAAACACATGTTGTGTTAGAGGATGCATTTTTTGGATGGACATTATTTTTAGGCTAAACGGAGTGGGATGAAACCCACGGGTGGGTTGGCCAAAGTCACGCGTCACTGCCACCTCTAGAAGTCACTCACGTGTGATTTAGTGGTTGAGATCAAATTTCATAGGTAGACTCACCAAGTTTTACTTTAACCGGGTCCCACATATATATATTTTTTTCAAATCTTTTTTCCTTTTTATAAATACCAAATTTTAACACACAAAATTTTCACACACAATTTTTAGTATTTTCACACACAACTTTCTGTATTTTCAAACACAATTTCTAAAATAAAAAAAGGCATGCTCTTTTCCGCACACCGTTGACGAGATTAAGACTATGATTTAAAAACAAATAATTCAACAATAACGTCGTTATGATGCGCTTACGACGTTAGCTAATGATTTTGATGCCGCGTACAAAGATAATACGAAACTGCGCACAACATGTGAGAAATACCGTGATCTTTCCCCACAGAAACGTCATTTAATCGACACGTTTCTAACTAATCAATCTAAAATCGATTACAACATCCGAAGATCTTTGTTTAGAAAGTCGGAAAAATTGGAGGCTCGAATTAAAAAAATACTGAATGGCTGAATCACTTGGGTTCTTCATCCCAAACTCATATCGGTTTTTCATCCCAAACTCAAACAACTCATATCGATTCTTCATCACAACAACGCCGACGCCGAAATGTGTCTCCCGATCTACCATTTCCAATTGTAAACGACTCAAATGGCTTACTTACTGACAATGAGGTGTATCAACTATACCTAGATCAAAAAGTATTGAGAGAAACACTGCAAGAAGAAGAAATGGCACAAAGGGAGATGGAGGCGGAAATTATGGCCGAAGAAGATTACCAAGAACAATGCGTTGGGAGTTATCTGGTCAGTTATCCGATTCGGATCCGGGAACTGACTAATCGTATTATGTATTTTTATTTTATCTATCTAGTAGTGTATTTCCTTTCCTATTTTATATGAATTCTAGTATTTTAATAAAATGTATGAATAAAAATATTTAATATAAAAAATAGGAATGATGTATAGTGAGTTGTAGTGAGTTGTAGTGAGTGTCATTACCTCCAAAAGTGAGTTTCAGTGAGTTGTGGTAAGTTTATTAAAAAACTGATGTAGCGTTGACGTGTAGTGAGTGGGTTAATGGACCACTCCCTCTAGTCTTAGAGTTGTAGTTGATACGGTTGTAGGACTTGATACGGTGGTAACACGTTTATGTTTAATATTTATTGATTAAATATGTTAATGTTAGCGTTATTATTAATATTTATTGTTTAAATATGTTAATGTTATAGCCTTATTTTTAATAATTATTGTTTGAATATGTTAATGTTAGCCTTAATTTTGTTATTTCATAAATTTTACTAAAAATAGTAAGAGCTACAAGTAAAAAGAAAATTAATAATTTAAAAGTAAATCACATTGTTCGTTTTTATTGTCATTGCCAAATCTTTAATTGAGTTCATATCTTTTTTTCGCCTGAATCGTCACTATCTTGAAGATATGTAACATTGTCCGTCCTTATATCTAGAGATAATGATTAATGGTGTTACACACTTTCAACCTAAATTCGAAAGATAAGTGCTCAATTATGAATTTGACCCGAACCACGAAAATGAAAGACGCAATTTAATCATAATTTAATGACCCATAGTTATGTATTATAAAATTATTGGCATAAATAAAAAAAAATGCTTACTGTCCTCGACATCTATTATCACTATATGAAACCTATTTGTTCTTATAAGAGATAAGGTACGGTTGCGTTTTCGTTTGCGTCGTAGTCTTCAACGTCAAAAACTGCATGGCGTAGCACACCACGTAGTGGTGCCAAGTTTTATTTTTATAATTTTATATTAGTTACAAAAATGTGGACTGAAAGTGTGAAAAAAATAAATAAGGTTTACAAGTCAAAAGTATTAAATCTTTATCTTTATCTTTACTACATTATAAAGGGTGTATCCTTTTGGTTGAAAGTTGAAATGTTGAAAGTTGAAATGTGGGTCCTACTAAAATGTTGAAAAATATTGATTATTTTTTGTGGCCAACCCTAATACACAAACATAATTAATTCATACACACACACAACATTTACACACACCAAATAAAAATTCAAAACCTAAAAAAATATTCCATACCAAAATACTACCAAATCCCACCGTACAAATAAATACCCATAAAATATATCCCATAACATTTACTTCTACTTTACCACGATATATCGTATCGTTAATTTTCTGCCGCCAGGCAATTCCGCCGCTATGCGCGAGTAATCGTCTATACCTTATAAAGAGTTTATCAAAATGGTTGAAATGTTGAAATATTGAAATGTTGAAACATTTAATGTAGGTCGGGAATATCCATGCTTTATAAGAGGCCCCACTCAAGTTTTTCACCACTAAAAAAAAAACACACACATACTCTCATCTCATAAAAAGAACACACAAAACACTCTCATCTTATGCATTAACATCACAACTCCAAACGACACCACCACTAAACATCATCACCATCGTCGTATGCAGCCGCCACAGAAGTCAGAATCACGATCAGAAACGGAAACCACCATATAAAGACGACCAGGACCACAACGGTTACCACCACAAGACCATGACCAAAAGGTAATTCGACTTTTGTGATATTTCTTGATATTTTTAAAAGATTCATGCATGTTAACAAGTTTGAAGAGCTTTTTAGATCTATAGGTTTTATATGTAGATCCGACTATTGATTAGGTTTTAAAGGGTATTTTTATAGAATCGTTGATGTTTTATTGTAGATCTAAGTTTACATAAATTTTATTAACTGCTTTTTTGTTATAGTCGCTTTCTCCATTATTCGTCGAAAAAGCTACCGGTGAGTCACAGGAAGAACCACCACTGATTCGCCTGAGTGCAGCTGCCAAGTCACCGGAAAAGAGCACTCAAGGTTTGAATTATGTTCGAGTTTCTTAAGATATCCATATTTATTACTATTATTTTATTTTGAAGGTTTTATTATATAGATCTATAGTTTCTATAAACTTTTTTACTTTATTTTCAATAGCTGCTACATGCCAGAAAATACGTCGCTGAAAAAGCAGCCATCGCCGACTCGAGGTAAACAACTAAACATGTCGCCGCCCCTTTAATTCTTATACTTGATTTTTTGATAAATCCAATTTTCTGTGATTTTTTGATAAATTTAATTTTTTGATAATTTAATTTTTGATAAATCTAAATTTGTGGTTTTTAAGAAAAGAAAAGGTTTCTTATTTTATTAATCTGATTATTTCGAGTAAATTATTAATCAGATTTAAAAAACTGTTTTTTTTTTACTTTTGGTATATGTTTAAATTTTTATGAAAAACCATGGTTACAGAAACAAAAGGATAAAGCCTTTCCTTTTTTTTTTATAGAAAGCTCACTTTCCTAAGTATTTTTTTGTCTAAATGTTGTTTTTTTACGAATATGATTTTTAAGGTGTTAATTCTGATCAATATATTTTTTTTTGTAGATTTGTCGCGCTGACTAGGAAAAAAACTGTTGTCGTGTCCAAGATATACTTTTCTTTATGGATATATGCCTATCGATCGAAATGTGTTTGCTAAAAAAAACGAAATGTGTAATTAGTATCAAAAGTGATAGTTTGTGTAGATTGGTTGGTGATATGTTTTAAGAAAAAAGTTATTCTTATTTTGATATTTAGTGTTTAGATGTAACATTTGTTATGTATATCGTAAGAATATTAATTTGTTGTATTAATTTTGATTTGAAATTATTGAATGCCTAAAGTTTGTTACTTAAAATGTCAAAGCATTGAAAGTTAAAGAAACCTTACACATTTCATAAAGAAAAAAAAAACTACTTATTATTTTTGAATTTTCTAATTTGAAAATTTTTTATGTTTAAAATTTGAAGTAGTTTTTTTATAAAAACTATTTTGACTATTCTATCATATTTAAATTTTAGAAATTTTCAAATTTGAAAAGTTTGAAAATGTTTGAATCTTAAGTTTGAAAATTTCAAACTTTTTTTATTGAAACTGACAATTCTTGCACAAACATCAATGTTACTTCAGTACATGATAAGCTTTTGCATGTTGACAAGTCTTGCACAAACATCAAGCAACACTTAAAAGAAAGACTCAAAAATAGTACTATTATTTGATTTTTAAAGTAAGTGTTTTGTCTAAAATATCTATACTTATTAAAAAAACTAAGAAAATATTATGTAATTCATGTTTCGATGGAAAATATTGGCATTTACTACTGGCATATTTTTGTTTTGTCGCTAGCATTATGCTTAATATAGAACTTGTAAACCTTGCTCGAGGATAATATGAAAAACACGGAAATACAAATACAGTCTGAATTTCGTCCAAAACTATACCGCATTTTATTGCAACTGTACAGTCGCCACTATGCATCCACGTTATCAAAAGAAGAAATTACACGAGGGTACTCAAATTTAAAGTCCCAAAAGTATAAAAAATGTGTAACTTCATTTTGAAAAGGGAAATATTCGCCTTGCACCATTTTCAAGATTAAGCGAATAGCATATATGAATAATCTTTAAATGTATTTATATTGATGATGTTATGTGAATTTAAAATGTGCAACTTCATTTTGAAAAGGGAAATATTCGCCTTGCACCATTTTCAAGATTAAGCGAATAGCATATATGAATAGTGAAAGGTTATTTTCAGAACCAAATAAATGTACAGAACTGCGAGAACCACCTTAATACTCTTAACAATGTATATGTATTTTCATTATTATGTTTAAATTAACATTTAATAGTTGTTTTATTGGTTATAGATCCGAGTATGATGAGTGATATAAAGAGTGCACATGTGTTTTCTTTTTATCCAACGAAAAGGTAGTTTTCATACATATAAAATAAATACATGTGCATGGTCTTAGGATACATGTTCTTAGTGACGTACGACAATAAAAATTCATGTATTTTTACCTAATGAACTAACCCGATATATATACATGTGCATTTTAAGAGTAAAAAGGTGGTTCTCGCAGTTCTGTATATTTATTTGGTTCTGAAAATAACCTCACCCTATATGAATAATCTTTAAATGTATTTATATTGATGATGTTATGTGAATTTAATATTAGAGTCATTACTTTCTTTGAACAATGTTTAAATTTTGTTATAAAGGAAAAAAAGGCTTGAAGCCTTAAATATTTATACATGTCTGATGGAGCAAGATAAGACTCCAAAGTCACGCATCAAATGACAAACACTAGCAAAACAAGGTGCTCGGTTTGCTCAACTTTTGGGTTTATCAGATTCTATATTTACATCATAAGTATGGATAGGTTCTTAGATCTTTGTGTCATTATGTGGTTTTTTAATTGGTGTTATTGGTTATGATTGTCTAACATTCATATGATTTGTCATATGAATTAGAGGTTGTTCAAGGTCTAGCTTGAGGTTAATGTGACATTCGATCACATTCCATTTTATTTCATCGTTATTTAAAATATATATATTTTTTCGGGGTGAGTCCTTTTTAAAAAAAAAACACTAGCAAAACAAATTAGTCATCACTCTCATTTGTTGTACCTCAAGTCGAAACAAAGGACTTCAATGTGTAATAAAGTATTTCCTCCATTCTAAAATTATAATCCACTTTTTTTCGGGTTATTTAAGATTAATCGTCCACTTTTTAAAAATGTAGTTAAGATGTTTAGATCGAGATTATATATTACTCTTAGTCGAATTTATAATTATAAACTTTAAAAATGTTTTAAATTAATTGGTTGAGGTTAAAAATGTCTTTATGCAAAAAATAAAAGAGAAAAAAAATGAAAAAGTAATACTTTTTTTAAATTATGTGTTTTTTGTCGATAAACAATAATTTTTTAAAATGAAAGTAATTCACCCAAAAATATATGTGATATATGTATTATTGAAATTTGTGTGTAACGTATTATCCATAAGGTAAACACATACAGTAATGATTTAAAGCAAGGCAAAAGCCAAGAAGTTTTACACAATGAGTAATGGGTGTTGTTAGCTTAATAATTCATGTAATGTTTAAAAAATTATAGAGTTAAAGAGTATCGCTTGTCACGGTTTTTGCGATTACATTATAATTTTTCTTCATGTTATACTTTGAACGTTAAACAAAAAACTTAGGACGACATCGTATATCGCTAATTATCTTTTGCTAGAAATTTCTGCTGCTATGCGCAGGTACTCGTCTAGTAGACAAAAAAACGTAAAACATAAATGAATAAAACTTATGTGATACTGAACAAAAAGAAATAAAAAGAATTTTTATTCTTTTTAACTACTCTTTTGTCTCAAAATTATAGTCCATATTACTATTTTTGAACGTCTCAAAATATAATTGTTCACTTCCAAAAATAGATAAAGGAATGTATATTAAGTTTACACTATCACCCTCATTTGAATATATTATTACAAACAATAAAAAAATTATAAATTAATTGGTTAAGGGTAAAATTGTTATTGTGTAAAAACTAATAGAGAAAGCTGAAAAAATAACGTTTTTATTAAATTACGTGTTTTTTATCGATAGATAATAATTATGAGACAGACGGAAGAGTATCTTTCAATGAGCCATGGGTCTTTATAACACAAAGTTTGTGTTATCAAGATTGATTTAATAAAGTAAATAAAATAAAGTGAAAAGAAATACTGTTAGTTGTGTTTTTGAGTTTTACTTGAGAAAAAAATGAAAAGAAAAGAAATATAATGTTAGGCTAGTGATTTGCACACTTCAATAATTGATTGCGACACTCAAACACATGCATTAATCAGTTGTACTGTAAATATATACTGCTTACATTGTTTGTACATTGAGTGTCCCAATCAATTTAGTGAGTGTACCGATTAATTCTCATAATGTTATTTTAATAATTTTAAAAATAAATAATTTCCTCCTAAAAATAAAGTGAAACACTTTTTCTTTTAATTACTTTACTTTTCTTTATTAATCCGAACAAGTTAACAAATCCATTGTTGTTATAACAAGTCACAAACCCAAAACATTTGTTATTAACAAATCCATTGTTGTTATAACAAGTCACAAACCCAAAACATTTATTATAACCATTCTCGGGCCAAGTTAACAAATCCTTTTTTCTAGTGGAGTCAGTACACTTTTATCCACGGACTCGCCGTCCAAAACCATTTACTATAGGAATTGATTGGGACACTCATTTTACAAACAGTTTAAACAGTTTATATTTACAGTGCAACCGATTAATGCATGCTTTTAAGTGTTCCAATCAATTATGTGAGTGTGCAAATCACTATCCATTTACTACTATTGTCAAGCATGAACAAAAACATTGTATTTGCCGTCCAAAACTGTTTACAAATTACAATATTCATTTTTGTATATTTGCAAGAACACTAGACACAAATTAAATTTGCAAATGGTTGGTTCCCCCAAAGGACAAATGTGAGCGCTACAAAAAAAATATACATTTTTGGCATTTTTTTATATACCTTTAAATTACATGAATAATATTTTGAGTTTATTAACATATATTAAAAGAACGTTTGAGTCCCACCAATACCCAATTTATTTCTTTTCCATCATTTAAAAGAACGTTTAATAACAATGAGGCTTACTTTTTTTTTTGTATTTTCGCTAGTTACATGGCGAGAGGAGCATTTGGCGAGCATTGTTGGTGTGGTGGCTAATTTTGGCAAGCAAAGTGGCGAATGCCACATAGATTTAACGAGAGTGAAATTTCATCACACCTAGTGCTTGCTAACTTGCAAGAATAAACCATACTGTAGAAATATGTATCGGCCCGAAACCTTAACCCCTTTCAGTTGTGATATGCATTAAAGCTTCTTTCTCCGTTATTAAATGCTAATTAAGACCATTATATCAACCACTTAATTTAATAAACACCTCGTAAACCCAGAGTAATCCCCTGAAGACGCTGAGGTGCAACATTTGGTTGACCTGGATTTTACAGGTGAAGGCGTGAAGCACAACCTTGAAAAAAGAGGGTTCAAAGCCGAAGGTTGGCCCGATTGCACACAATGTTCAGGGATCAAACCATATATATTTAGCAAATAGATGGGTTGGAAAGCTTAACCGGTGACGTCTTAAATATATATCTCAAACAATCAAACTCATTTATGGACTTGATTAAGCTACTAAAAAGTACTAGTAATTGCAGAAAACAATAAGTAAGAAAGAAGACATATGTACTTACCAACGTGGCTTGAGGTGTCGAGGTTAGTGGAATAAACGGTGGGCCGGGTCAGGTAATTTTCATCCCGGTTTAAGAAGCTGGACATAGATTCCATGCAATAAGTTCAGTTGGACAGAGGAGGAGCAGAAATGAAGGTTTGAGGTGTGGCAAGGTTCTAAGCAAGGAGTTCAAGGCTATTTATAGTGAAGTTTCGCTGAGACTTCCTAGGTTCCTTTGAACCGGTCTTTAATTGACTACAAATATCGAGTTTAATTTTATCTCAATAAAAGCCCGAGATTCAAACTGTTAGGTCAGAAACCATTATTTCAGATTTTCTGCATGTAAGTCTTTTGAAAATTCTATGAAATTACATTTAACATAATTTAATTGCATGTGATAATTAAAATCATTGGTGATGAACTTTTACTCATAAAAGCTATGGTTTTGCTAACCACAGTTTTAAATTGTTTGATATTTTGTTTACTTCTACTCTTGTTATTTAAGAAAAACAATTTTAACGTTATGAAATCAAATAGTAGTGGTAGATAAAAGAAGCTAAAAAGATCTATATTTATTAGTGGTTTCCGTCAGCGCATACAAACAATATGTGCGTTTTCTTTTTGTTATTTGATTTAACATAAACTGAGTGCAAGACCCACGCCATTACCATTAACTTACAAACCAATCTCGTTCACTTTCTTACCCACTTTAAGACGTATGAAGAAGGCATGAATCACACAATCATCACCCACCATCGACATAATTTAAGGGTACGGTACGCGTTCGTCTATCACTTTCTTCATTATCTTTGCAACTTTTTCTTATACTCGTATTCTCTATTATCTTTGTAGCTCCAGATTGTTTCAGTTTATGCTCCTACCTATTATCTGGATATACTAGAAAGATGTACGGTCTAAGAGGATACTATGAAACATTTACTCATTAGTGGGAATCTATTTATGTTTATGTGTATTTGTTTGAGATCTTGGGTTCCTGTTTGTTGGTTTAATTGTATGGTTCAATAATTAGTATGAACTTCTAAGAGGAACCAAATGCATAATCACCAGTAACAAGGAGAGTTTATTAATGTATTTTGTTTACTTCGTTTTCAGCTTTTTTAATTAGATTACAGCGACACTATTGTATTTAACATGGTAAACGATCGAAAAAGATTTCTTAATTTGTTATTTAGATTAAACTTGGTTTTCATCTATTTTGTAATTATCGTTCCAACATACATTGACACCTGACCTTTTGATATTATATTAGAATTCCTTTTTTATTATTATTATTTTTTCTTGTTTTTATTATTCAAACACTACTTTATTAGAAATTTATGATATTTGAAATTTCGCCGAAGTTCCAAACAACTTACAAAAGTTTGAAAAGTCGTATAACTTGTAGTCTTGTACAACAACTTGTATGTTCATGGAAGTCTAGTTTTCATCGTATAAACAACTTGTATGTTCAGAGTACAGAAGACAACAAACATATGTATTGCTAGAGGACATATAATAATGTAAGGTCATCTGACGACATGTGAACATGATCGGGTTTGCAAACTACTGACACCATGTCGACTGATCCGTTTTCAATTATGAAAAAGTTCTGTTAGGTTCTTACAGAATACCAAAAGGACTTATACCAAAAGGACTTATTCATGTTCAAGCAAGCTTCAGCAAAACACACCTCTCGCCTATGAAAGTTCTGTTCAAAATCTCGTCCAAGACACTACCATGTTTGAGTAGACCAACACACATGTGCATAACCTCGTTTAGAGGCGTGCTTTAGTTGGATAAAACCCACAAAATCATTCGATCGAGAGGCACTAAAGATTAGAATTCTTTTAAAATTATCTTCTTGGCTTGCAAGTGCTTGTAATATGTGTGAATACTGAATAGTCAACTTTGAGGGTTTCGATAAATATTGTCAGTTAATTTGTAGTTTTTGAACCGTCCACTTAATCGAGACGCACTAACTATTGGTTTAACCGGCCAAATTAAACGCCTTACTTCAACTTGACATGTTATGGATAAGCTTGTAAACATGATATTGTCGTTAGATAGTACAACTAACTAATCAGACAGTGTGTTTGGTTAATTATACAAGTTCATTTCATTAAAAACCAAAAGATTGGAATTGTATTTTAAATGTTTTTGAAATGAAAAAAAATTATTTATGTGGACACGTTTGAATGTTTAATGGAAACTTCTTTTCGAGTCATCATATCTTGTGGAATTGGTGAATGATGGACCTAAAACACACGTCTCAATGTCTCATCAGATTAGATCAGCCATTTCCATTATATATGTGTGAAAGTCGTGACACGGAAATAAGAAAAATAGTATTTCAGAATTTCTTTAGTTTATACGCAAAATAATGAGAATGAAAAGACATGACACGCCCTTTTATTTTGAGAAAATACGACCTCTTTCATATGTTTTTTGGAAAAATTTGTTATTTAATGCCTTAGACTCAGGGCCGAATTTAGATATGTGTAGAGTGGTCAACCGTACAGAGCCTCAAGTTTCATAAGGGCACCATGATTATAGACTCGTATGTCCGTTTAGTTCAACTCCAAGCATATGACACACATCTGTAAGCTTAATATAATTTGATCCACACATAAATTAAGATTAAAATCTTTGAGTTGTAAATAATTTTTAACCAGAGTGGGTTATGGGTGTATGATACAAAGAAGATGTTAGTACAGTATACGCTTAAGAGCTAGTTAGATTTAAACCTTTTGCGGATGAACTTAGATATATTGGATTGGGCTTGATCTTGTACTAAACATATATGATAATGATGATTTTCTGCACAAATAAAGGTAAACTGTTTGCCTTAGTGTGGGGACAGACCTTACGATTAGACTTCGGTGTAAGACTAAGATTTTATGTTGTCCGATATATGTGTTTGTATTAGGATGTGTGAGAAAATCACACCTTGTGGGAGTGTCAGAGCTTACCTTTTATAGACGAGCCTAGTACTAGGTTTTCCTAGCATTTCGGATAGTGCTCGGAGTAGGCCTTTATCTGTTAAAGGCATTTGTTCTTATCTACTAATCGTGGTTTGTGGATCCGCTTTCGGGAGTAGATCCGCTAGTTACTCGCGGATCCACTCTAAGGAAGCTTATCCGTTAGTTGCTTGCGGATCCGCTCTCGAGTAGTTGATCCGTTAGTGTTTTGCCACCGTGGTGGGCTTATGTTCACTTGGGCCTTGGCCCAAGGTTTGGTGTATGGTTTTAGGCCCAATGGACCGTGCACATGCTATACGTCATCAAGTCCCCCAGGTCTAGTGTTTTTTGCGTCATACGGATGAATCGATGGACTTTATAGTTATCTTTGTCCGTAAGCATTGTTTATGTTCGCGGTTATCCCTTTGGGTAGGTAAAACGTCTTACGTGTTTGATTTTAGGCCTTTTACTTTTTTACTGAGAGGACAGTTTGTTGGGTAAATTGTGCCATTTGTTGGGTAAATTGTGCCATTTGCTCTGTCCCGTCCTTTGCTCTTCTTTATCTTGAATGTCTTTTTCTTGAGTCGATTACACGTGTCATCATCTTGTGCGAGGCGCCTTTACTATTCCGATGGTATAAATACTCGTTCCACATTTCACTATTAGTTTTTCACTTCTTTCTCCATTTCACCGCCATTAAAGGTTTTTCGAAGCTTTCTAACTTCCTGTACCGGTGATTTTGGATCTTTAGACTTGTCAAGTTATTTATTATCAATGTGTTAAAGCTTTTTGTATAGTTTCTGCAATAACAACTAGATATGTGATGACTCAAACCCAATTAGATGCCTTTTGTGTAAAGTACCATATTCATGCTTGTGTTCATCCAGTTTTTTCTGGTCCAAATGCTGATATGCGTGATGCTCCTTGGGGGAAGGTTGGGGTATATACTCGTCTTTTTTATTATGTGTGTGTTTTTATATTTTGCTTAGCATTTGTGTACTCAATCGTTCTCGGTATCAATTCGAATTGATCACGGTTTAAGGTGGAACTATTGTATTTGGTCACTAAAAAGGGGGAGTTTTAGATTATCTATTTCTATTAAAATGACAGGTTAACAAAGCTAAGGCAAAAGACTTAAACAAAATAGCAAGAGAATTAAGGTAATAAAAAAAACTAATTTAAAAGTAATTTTAAATATAAAATAAAGTAATATTAAACTAAGACAAAACTTGTTTAAAAATAACACTAAGTAAAAATGAATAAATTTGAAACTCAAAATAAAACAAGAAATCAAATCAAAAACTTGAAATTGGATCGCAGTCAATGCGATCGGGGTGCTGGATCGCACATGGATCGTACTTGGTGATCGTACCCTCGATCGTGACCTTTGATCGCAACAAGTGATCGTAGCCTACGATCGTAATCAATCGATCGTAGCCTAGTGACCGTAGTCTGTATGATCACACTCAATGCGATAGTAAAGAGTGATCGCACTCAATGCGATCGTAGCCAAGGATCGCACCCACATATCGCACCTACAGATCGTACCCACGATCGCAACAAGTGATTGTGGTGTGGATTGTAGGATGTGATCGTAGTGAACGATCGTACTAGGTGATCGAAGTAATGGATCACAAGTAGAAACCCTAGGGGTTTATGCGATCACACTTACTCAATGGGACTGGGTACTTAATACTGGTTCGATGGGATTCAAAAGCAAATAAGCAACAAAAACGAATAAGCACAAATAAGCAAAAACGAATAAGCACTTACTCAAATAAGCATTACCGAGACTTAACCAATTCTAAACAAGCACAAATTTAAAAACTTTTAAGACACTAAATAAGCAAACTTTATAGATCAAACTTTAAAAAGGTGAAACTTTTTAAGAAAACTTAAAAGAAAATAAGCTAAATACAAAATAAGCCAAAAAGCATAATAAGCTTAAAGCTTAAATCGTATAAAACCTTAGATAAGAACAAAAAGACAAGCTTTTTAATCACACAAACATCAAGATGAAACAAGATGCATTAATATTTCGGATTAAGAGCAAATCTAAATCAAGAAAGGTAGAAGAAGATTAATGATGAAAAGCTTAAACTTGAACTTGTAGATTAATGATTCTAAAATTCAAGATTAAACGAAAGCTTAAACATGAAAGAAAAGATGAAGAAATCTAGAGAGAGAAAGTAGAAACACATATTTCTCTCTAAAGATGAAAAACTAAAAAAAATGAAATATGACAATCTAACTATCTAACACCCTCCTAATGAAGCATTAGGAGGGTATTTATATGAGAAGGGATGGTGTGGTGTTGTTGTTTCTTTCTTCCTTTTTGTCTTCTCGTCTTTTTAAATGACTCGTCTTTCTCGACTTTGTCTCGGGATTAGTCGAATGATAACTTGAACTTGTCTTCTAATTTTCTTCTTTTAGTAGACTTGGTTCTTCGACTTTGTTAAACTTCCATCTTTAGACTTTTTTTTCGATAAATCTTCAGAATAGGCCTTTGATTTCCGTTCTTCTTGCACTTTTGATCTTTTGACTTCGTCTTTTATCTTTTTCTTCGATAAAAGCCCGTGAAAGCCCGTGTTTTCTTCCTTTTTCATATTTTTGACCTAAAACACAATAAAAACACAAACCACGCATAATTCCGACTTTTACGACATAAAATACACGTTTTGGTATTGTTATTATTGGAAATAAATGGTAAAAGGATAAGTGTTTTCACACTTATTAGTGTGCTATCGTATTCATTTTGGCATTAATATCTCTCAACTTCACGCGATTGCTGCTATAAAAATTGTACATTTTAAGGTTTTGTGTCATGTTGGCAACTTTGCCTTACCGTGGGTCTGTTTCGTGCCTTCTATGTGAATAATTTTAGAATGTGATGGATGTCTTTTAGTAAGCGTTCTTCCAATATGCATGTTTGTTATTCTAAAGAACTAGATTCTCTGAAGAATTGGATGGATCGCTTCATTTTTTATTCGTCCGCTGTTAATCTTCTTGTCTCGTGGTTTATTGGGAAATTAAAGAGGGATCCTCCTCCTACCGCGTAGGATTTTAATACACAACAATTGAATTTTCTTGTTTCTTATCATGACCCTTTCCAGAAGTACTCGAAGGCTTTTCTGTGTGTTGTGGGCATAAGACGCTATTACACGCTTAGAAAGAAGAAATATCCCGTCTTTGTGAACTCTGCCGGAGAAGGTGGGTGCTTTGTCTTCCTTGTTTTCATTTTTTGTCTTTTATCTTTGTTATTTGGCTGTTAACTTTTGCTTATTTGTTTGTAGAGATAGTTTTTTTTGCATATATTAGTTGCACGCTACTAGGGTAAAAGTTGTGGGCCACCAGCTGGGTGTTGATCAGATTCCTATTTTGGAGACTACTTTTGGTCGTACGGTTCACCTAGAAGGTTTTGTTGACCTCATTATTGATGGTGTTGATTCCCCTGTCGGTGATCCTGGTATTAGGGTGGTTCAGGGCGGTAATGCTGCATCTGAAGGTAATGGTGTTGGTTCTTCCGCTTCGAGGAGCGATGTTCTAGAGACCAGCGTTGTTGTTGTTGTTGCTGCCACTATTCTCGGTGGGGATAACTCTAGGAAGGGTAAGTGGGGGAAGAGTAAAGTTCGTAGTGATCGTCATGTTACTCTTCCACCAAAAAACATTAAGGGGGATCATGAGTTTTCTTCTCTGCCTACTATTGGGGAAGTCCCGCGCGGCTATTGATAGCCTCCTTGCTCAGCGTGTTAAGCTGGTTCTTTCGTTGCTGCTACTCTTCCGTTTGTTTTTTATTCTGTTAATCCATCTCCGGCCACTGAGGGTGGTGATGATTTGGAGTTTGCTTTTGTGGCGGGTCTCCGCACTTAAAATCCTGCTGAGAGGTTCGTAGTTCTTTTTTATTCTTCTAATGAGCAAAATATTGAGGAGCGGAATATTGATGTTACTTATTCCAGGTTGGTAGTATCTGCGACTGTTGTTACGGAGTTAGTAGTTGTTTATATCCCCACTGTTGTTATGCCTACTGCTCCCACATCTATTGTTCCGTCCCTACTCGTCCTACTGATCCATATGCGGGTTCTGGCCTTTCTTTTGTAATCCGTGGATGCTATCACTCTAAAAAAATATTATGTACCCAAGTGGCGTGTTACTAATGGGGCAGTATTGAATGATGCGAGGGATTTTCGC
This sequence comes from Glebionis coronaria, assembly GCA_025667525.1. Lineage (NCBI taxonomy): Eukaryota > Viridiplantae > Streptophyta > Magnoliopsida > Asterales > Asteraceae > Glebionis > Glebionis coronaria. Next base: position 51,427,446 of record CM046874.1, on the reverse strand, counting down.
AGCTTGATTGACAACATTGCTCCTCATGCTTTCTTCCGGCAACTCCGAGACATTGGTGTTGATTAGTTGCTTACAGAGTTTAATGTGGGATCCACTCGCCAGGTTGGTTTGAATACAGAGTTAAGGTTGCTATTTGAGTCGTATTTGATCAAAGTCCATAAGTTACACATAGAGCGTGTTGGAGGTCCTAAGTTATTAGCTAACAGTGATGCTGAAATTCTGACTTTAAAAGCCAAACTTGCTGAGACTGAGAAGGAGGTTGCTTTGTTCTGGATCTCCGTGGCCGTATTACTTCTTTGGAGGTCGCGGAGGCTTCTTCATCTGCAATTTTGTTGAATGAAAAGGGGAGGAACGATGTTCTTGAGGGTAAGCTCCGAGAGCTTACTGCTTCTTTTGAGAGCTCAAGTGCCCGTGTCAATGAGTTGGAAGGTTTGAGGGATGGCTTTAGTGATCAGTTATCTGGGAATCTACTTATTCTTAGCTGAGATCCACGTTCGTGGGTGAGGTTACCTTGAGGAATGCCTTTGAGGATGTGCGAGACTTGCAAGCAAAAGAGTTGGCGGACCATCTTTCGCCCATTGATTCTAACTTATCCTCTTTGGTTTCTGCTCTTGATGAGGTGATTCTTCCTCTCTATATGGTAGTGGTGGTTGGACGTCGTTGGGTGGTGGGTCATAGGCTTCTCTTAGTTTCGACCAAGTGTCGAAGGTCTCCTGGTTATATGGAGGATTTTGGTGAGGCCATAGTTCGGGCCATAGATTACGGAATGTGGAAAGTATTGGTTGCTGGGATTGACCATGGTAAGGCTGGTAGGGACTTATCAGTTATTGAAGTTTCGGACCCTTTGGCGCAATCTATAGATTCCTTCTTGAACATATTTTAACTCCTTAGTTGATTAAACGTTTAGTTGTATTGGATAAATCCAAGACAACTATAGTAGAATCTTTGATTGAGAATATCACAAACTATGCAGAAACTATGTTGTGATACTAAGAAGAATAACAACAATTAACCCAAACTTGCAGCGGAAGTATATTAAAACAATCACGCTAAATAGTGATAGGATTTACAACCTTGAAGCTATAACTAACTATGAATGAATCATGTGTGTGATGATGGTGGAGAGAATGATGTATTTTCTCTACACCCAGGACCTCTTTTTATAGTCTAAGGAGTCCTAATAGGTTACATCACAATTTAATACTTTCTAAATAAACCTCCTTATTATAAGAAGCTAAATCATTTGAATATTAGTTTTTATCTTCATGTTATTTATCTTCATATATATGATCATATCCTTAATATTTTTTTATCATATCTTCAAGTATTCTTCATGTACTCTACCAGCTTGAAGAATCTTCATACTGTCGATTTAGTCCTTCTTGCTTCTTTATTACTATCAGTACTAATATATAACTACGAGCATTAATACTAATAATACTGGTAATGCAAAACCTACCAGCACTAATTTTATTCCCAACAATTCACCCATAAACTTGTGATTCCTTTGTCAATTTCATAAGTTTCTTAGGAATAAAATCTCCTTATAAATTTCTGAGAATCAAACAAAATCCTCCCATTAGTCAATTAGAAGGTCTTCAATTTTTCAAGTAAATCCTCCCTTGAATTGATTTGGAGGTTTTCTGAAGTCACATAACAAGACTTGTAGTCATTAATTCCATAAGTAAAACCTATCCTCACCACTGTTAGGAGAAGTAACCCCTAAAAATGAGATCATTGGACCTGGATAAGCACTGACAAGTGATATACCTCCCCTGTTATACATCAACAACAGTAGGTGTAGTCTTTCCAGTATGATAGCACCACCATAGTACTATCATTTAGATGCCTCTGAAATTATGATTAATCCTCCCCTAAACTTGACGTTCACTTGTTTAACTTCAAGTTTCTTCAATGGAAGATTCCAAATTACAAGGAGGATGTATTCAAACACTTCCTTACTTCTTGAGTTGTTTGTTTGTCATCTTCCACCTTTTGCTTCTTTGTTATTGCTGCATACACCATAAATCCTCCCTTGTTTGGATGCATCCTCACATTTTTTTGTTTTTTTTTGTTTTTAACCTTAACTCTTGGCTTGCATAGTCTTTGTCAGCATCACAGCAACACCAACTAAGTTGGCTTTGTAGTTTTTGGCAAACTACCAGCCATAAACGAATTTGATATGTCTTTACCAGTTATCGTTTTCACTGGACTAGCTAATTCTTTATTGTAATAACATGGTGAACTGATAACCATATAATTTTTGGTAAACTATCATCCATCAACGGATTTGGAATCTCTTTATAAGTAGTCGTTTGCTTTGAAGTAGCCAACTCTTTGTGGTGGAACATAGTGAGTTGAGAACCATATAGTTTTTGGCAAACTATCAGCCAACAATGGATTTGAGAAGTCTTTACCAAGAGCCATTTGCTTTGGACTAGCCAGTTCTTAGTGTCGGTTAGACATGGTGAACTGATGACCATTTGTTGTGTGGTGATAAAACCAACACTTAGAGAACTTCCTCATTTCCATCTTAGCTTCCTTCCTTTCATACCATCAGTAGCACAAAATAGGGAACAAGTCTTAGAACCACTAACAACGCCCGATCTTGAACCACATCTTGTTAGCAAAAACAAATAGACGCATCTTTTGTACTATCTTGGGACCACTAACTTTTAGATCATGTTCGGCATAGTACTTCCACCTATCCTTTCTCTAAATAAAACACAAATAGATATAGTAACTGACCTTGCTTAATATTATCTTCAATTTGTAGTTCATCGATATTAAGAATATCAATACCAGCACTGGTACTTGTACTAATGTTATTAATTTCTATACAGGCAGTATTAATCCTTGTGCCACCATTATTAGCCTCCCATGAATCTGTAGCACTTTGTAGTCCCAAATTTTTTCGGTTGGTCCTAACGTATCTAGATCTGTCATTTGTGAAGACTTGAACAACTGGCTCTCCAGTATCAAGGCATAGTAATACAACTCTTTGAGTTTGTGAAGCAGCAACCCTTGGAGTCAATATATACTGGTAAATGTTGTCATGAGTATTCAGAACTTTCATCAACCTTTTCCTCTATCTGAACCTTACTAGAACTAACTTTCTCACTACCAGCATCAATTTTTTCATTGCTAAATCACAACTTGTGATGCTGGATCAAGATCTACAAATCCCCTATTTCTTTTCTTTTGCTTTGGTTTTTGAACAAGGATAGACTTCCCCTTATATCTAGAATCTATGTTAGGACTTGTTGAGGATGATACCTATACTGATAGATTTCTTATCTTCAATCTTGGCAAGACTGTTCTTGTGCTGTTGTGAGAAACTCTTGGACTAAACATATACTGAGACCCATCATATTGTGTCTTCCTAGAACTCTGTTTAGCAACATATTCCTTTTGTGGCTCACCAGAATCAAAATTTTCACAACCAGCACTAACAAATTCACTGCTAGCAGTAATGTTTACATTACCAGCATTCATGTTAGCCACTTCATTACTTGTCTCCCCTATAGCCATGCTAAATTTGTTATCACCTTGACCGAATGTAACCCCCAAAACAACCTTAGCTAAATCTTGTGCCTCACAAAGCTCTTCATCAAACAACTGAACTTCTTCTTCTTCTTCCCCTTGGTTAATGGGAATTCAACATCTTGTAAATTCTCTTCAAATATAATTAGAAACTCTAAGTCTCCTTGATATAGAAACTCTAAGTCTCCTTGATGTAGATAACTTGTCCTATTGAAGCTTTTGCACAAGTTCCCTGAAAGTAGCAAGTTCTCTAGTTTATGCAGCAATAGTATGTGCCTGGACATCTATATCATTTTCAGACTTCAACCCTAAAACTATATCAGTAGCCTCTAGATCTCTCTCATCAATTTCAACATGAAGCTCCTCATCAATCAATTTGAGCTTCTACTAAATCCTCCCCTTGCTTGTTGGGGGCTTCAGCATCACCAAGCCCATAGAGAGTCTTCTCTAAGAAAGGAGAGAATCTAAACCTTGTGGATGTCATGTCTTGTTGAAACTGTTGTACAAATTCTTTCAAACCAGCAACCTGCTTTGCGTGTGCTTCAATTTCTTAGGTATGTACTCACCACTTCCATCGTCCAACAATTCAATCAATTTACCTGCTAAAGGTTAGTTCACATACACAAAAAACACATACCATAGCAATTCATAACTATCACACTCCATTTATGAATTGACATGCAAGAAAAAATAGTGTCTTCTTAAGTCCCAAGCCAGAACAGACTTGAACCTTCCTTTTACATCAACATAATCATATCTTTCCAAGGTCTTTGATGCACTATTTGATTTGCAACCATGATCTAATGCCTCATGTTCTGGTTTCCAAACCCAACATGCTGAGGGTTTATAAGCATTTAACCTATTCCCATTTCCCCTTACTGTGATAACCCGAACCTGTGGTCATTATTTAATTATATTTTACGAATATTTTTGAAATTTTTGATGTGATTGAATGCCATTATCTTTGGTGATTTAAGTCGAATGAATGTTGAAAGTTCTGTTTTTACGTTTTGACGAGTTACGAGGATTATTAGTGATCGCGATATCAACGGATGCCCGAAATTCTACGTTTTATTTTTTATTGATTCAATGTTTGATATTTTGATGTTTTTATTTTTATTGCGTATTAAGTCGTGTCGGGACTATATTATATCATATTTCGTGTGCGTTTTAAATTTTGAAAGATATGTTTATGTAACCGAGACCCGTAAATATTTTTAAAATTGACTATTAGTCATTTTCTGCTCTTTAACTAATACTTACACTTTAGTCCAAAAGAAACAAAAATTTACAAAAACTACCCTAACTAACCTGTAACACTCCCATTTTACCTTTACGCAGCGGAACATTGATCTAGGGTATTACTTCATAGTTCACAAGCCATAATAGGAGAAAACAACTCAAAACAGTGACAAAATCAACTTTCTTTATATTATTGAAAAATCAGAGTTTTTACATTATAAGGTTCCCAAAAATCTAGAATGATTTTAGTCTTGTGCCTCTTCATGCCTTCCTTATGCTGGTCCATTCTAATAATCTTTAAAACCTGATATATATGCTTAAAATCAACACAATAGTTGAGTGAATTCATAGGTTTAAAATCATTTTAAATACAAGATCATTTTTCGTGAGCTACGTTACTATTCGCTCACATAAAACAATTTATTATTATTGCACTAGCTCATGCACTTCTACTAGACATACCGGAACCCAACAAAATGCCCTTAAGCAGGCAGTCTGCAAAACTCATGTATAAGCAAATAAATTGTATCCGTTTAGCCTAGGTCAGAACCATCAGCATTCCAGCAAGTGCGACTTGCCCAAATAGGGGATTTTAGTCCCCAAATAGTACTATTCACAATATTAGCGTTCATTAAATGATTAACGGTCACGATTAAAAAGGGACTTTTAAAGGCAGCAGTAAACGTAGTGTCAATAATCATATCTGAGAAACATACCAAAATACTTGTATTCCATTTTAAGATATATCCTCCTCACGGGTTTTCAAATCATTTAATAATTATGCCTAGTGAGGCTATGAACTCACTTGGGATTCATAGAGTCTGAGCTATAACAGATTTATTTCTTTCACAAATAAACAACTTGATCACATAAACCACAATTTGGTCTTATAAACAACAGCTTGATCTCAAATAAACCTGGATTAACACATTATTGTATAGTATCAAGTCTTTGATTTTTAGTTCAATATTCTTAAGTATTAGTTATGTATTCTTTAATTAATATTTAGTTGTAATTCTAGTATCATTGTTTAGGCCATCATACTTAGAAGCCATTCTATATACGTTTGAGGAGCGAGAGCAATTTAAATCGTAAACCCAACCACCCAGTCAGAACGTAATATCGAGATGCAACATCTTTGTACAAAGCTCCCTACTAACATGATGTAAGTTTATGGACTTATATTTAATAGTCGTGTGATAGGATCGAACTCGAGATTACAGGATTGCACACAATACGTAAAGAGTTAATTTAATTAATAAATACATTTATTGTATTTATTAATTTATTTAATAAATATATTTATGTATTTGTTAATTAAACCGAGCAAGTAACTATATAACTTTAACGATCGTTAATTAATTAATAGTTAAGTTATAACAAGCGTTAAATAAACATATAGTAAGTAAACAAAAGGAAATAAGGAAGGAAGGTTCCGGAACACCCCATGGGGGGTGTTCGACCGTCGGTTATGGCCTAAGGGGAGGGGCAAAAGTTGTCTTATATTTATTTGGGCTACAATGAATTGGAAGTTTATAAATACACCTCATAATCCCTCATAATCAACACAACATAAATCTTTCTCCCCTTCTTTCTTTTGGGTCGATCGCAAGCCTACACCACAAAGGGTTTCGGTTGGTTTTTCTTGGTTGATCGATTGTGTACGTAATCTAGTCCTAGCCCCTCTCCAAGGTTGTTGGGTAGATTAATTACAAGCGTTGTAGCTCGGTTTTCACGTGCTAGAATCACGGTTAGCTCGTTGTATTACGTGTGTACAAGATCGTAATATAGTCTTACTTTAGACTATATCTTGGTATATACGGCATAAACCCGAATTGGTGATTCAATCTTCGTCTTGTGGATTTGCTTTATCGTAAAGGTAGGTAACCTTAATTCGATTAATTATAATTGTGTGATTAATTATGATCTTGTTAAGTCGCTTCCGCTATATGTGCTTTGATCTCGTTTAGGGTTTTATATAATTGTTATGATACTAATAAACCTTCAGTGGCATCGAGAGCCGTTTTAACATGTTATAATTATCGAAAATCTAAAGGTTTTTTTAATTATAATTGTTTTGAGTTGAAACTACATGTTTGTTAATTTCTCATAAAATTAGGGTTTTGTTTTTTTAAATAAATAGGATTTTTGCTCTATTTTTTAATATAAAAAAGTGAATTGTTTTGAAACCCTAAATTACATGTGGGATAATTTTAGATTAAATTGCATGCTTAATTGTTATGTCATGTATGATTACGATCCGTAGAAATTTAATTGTTAAGATTTGTGGGGAATCCGTGATTACGTGCATGTTTACATGGATCGTAAAATTATATGTTTATATGATTTTATGTGCTACGTCATTATTTGATTCAATAAATTTAGAATTAGGGAAGACTTTGACCAAGATTTGATGATTATTGAATAAATCATATGCATGTGGCTATTTGATTTATTTGTTGCACCTATAAATTATTATTATGTGTTTATGATTTAGTTTATTTTACTTGTTTATATAAGATTGATGAATTGTTGTAAACAAGGGTTTTTTAAAAGAAATAATATGGACTAAATCATATAAAATAATGATTTGTTAGAGATTTAAATTACACGAGATTACCTTGATTGGTGAATTGCAATAATAATCTAACGGCCTACTCAATTTTGACAAACTATAAAGTGGGTTTAACGCACCGCTGGTCATGTACCCGGTTAAGGAAGGAGGTGTTATGCCATTAGTCGCTGACTAAATTCTCGGCTCGCCTGTGCGTCAAAAATGAAATTACCTACGATTATTAATGGAATTATACCTTAAGGATGATTTACCACAAATTCACATCCGAAACACATTGAATAAGGGTATTGCTTTGTGCGTAGCCGAGTTCTAGCAAAAGTACGTTGTGATTAGTTGTGGGTAAATTCTTTAATTGGTTTAACCATTACACCAACATAATTTATGAAGAAATTTAATTTCATGAAAAAGTTTACTAATTGTTTTATTAAACTTATGCTATGGAGATTGTATGCATGCTTCTCCATATATTGATTTTGACATCAAAATTTATACCTTAAAATTTAAGTCGAATGCTCCTAATTGACGAACACTTGAAATTACTTCGTCATCAAATGAGATTTTTGGATGATGTTGTGATGGAGAGAAAACCACTTGTAGAATGAGAATTCGTATGATGGTTTTACGTTACTCAAATTAGACGACTTAATTAAGTTACTCAGTGAGATCTGGAAACTTATTGCATTCAGAAGGGATGAAACATGTTTAAAATGCAAAACGTTTTGGCAATGTAAATTTCATAAATATCTAGAAATTGAAAATTGTTTGTCAATTGAATTGTTCGACAAGTCGCTATGTTGAGTACATTCATTACTAGCAGATCAACTGATGTAATGGATCTATGTCAATATAGTTCTAGAATTCAAGGAAAATAATATGGTTTTAATACTGGGGTAATTTATTTTCTTGAAAGTATTTTGTTATCGAAAATACTAATATTTGAACTTATTTCTATAGAAATGGCTCAACCCACCAATAACACTATAAGTGATGCGTTCAAAGCTTTCTTTGAACGACCTGAACTTACTGGCCCATACTTCAATGATTGGTACCGCTCGCTAAGAATTGTCTTGAGAGCAGCGCTATCGATATCTTGACTACTCCCTATCCGGAGGATCTTGCTGAAGGAGCATCTGATGCGCAAAGGCTTGAACACGCTGCTAATGTTAAGAAGCACTCTTAGGTGGCTTGCTTAATGCTAGAAAAAATGGCTCCTGCACTTCAACAGAAGTATGAGCTATTTTACCCTAAGCGAATGTTTGATGAGCTCAAGGCTATGTTCGAAAAGCCGCAAGTTGTGGAGATCTACGACTTGGTAGATGCTTTGCATAGCTGAAAGCAAGCTCCAGGAAAGTTTGTAAGTGCCCCTAATTTAGAGATGAAGGGTTATATGGAACAGCTCATTGCACTAGGACAACCCTATGATCATAATATGGATATCAACTTGATCAATAGGTCTATTAACAAGGACTTCAATGCTTTCGTTAGAAACTATAATATGCATTGCACGGGGAAGACAGTTAATGATTTGCATGCAATGCTCATTGACTATGAAAAAGGGGTTAAAAGACAAGGCATCTACCCCTACGCCTTCTGTACTAACCATACAAAAGGGTAGAGTGAGTAAGCCAAAACCGCAAGCGAATAAGAAGAAAGGCAAAGGCAAGGGTAATAAGGGCAAACAAGTTGCGACTTATTCAAAACCCAAGCAGAACTTTGTCAAGAAGTGTCAATCTCAAAAGGATGAGACTTGTCACCATTGCAAGGCAAGTGGTCACTGGAAGAGGAATTGCCCTCTTTACCTCGAAGAATTGCGAGAAATAAAGAAGAAGTCTGAGAAGAGCGCTGCAGCTTCAGCTACTTTATTTATGATTGAATTTTTCAATTTAACATACAAATTAAATTTCATGGGTATATGATACGGGGTACGGTATTAACATTTGTAATACGCTGTAGGGATTTAATCTGAAAGGAAGCTCTCGTATGGGGAACAATATCTACAAGTGGGCAATGTCACACAAGCAGCGGTTGAAGCTATAGGAACTTTTGATCTAGTTTTACCTTCGGGTTTAGTACTGAGTTTAAATGATTGTCATTATGCACCTACAATTGTTAGGGTTGTTATTTCCTTTTCTTGTTTGTTAAATAATGGATTCGTTCACACGATTGATAATAATGGAATTTCTGTTTGGAAAAATGGTATTTTCTATTTTAATGCAATTTCTGTGAATGGTGTATTTGAAATAGACATGCATGATAATGAATCCAAGAACGATAAATTTGTATTTAGCATGAGTAAGAAGAGAAAGTTTGACAAGAACTCTTCTTATCTTTGGCATTGTAGACTTGCCCATATTGGGAAGACTCGTATACAAAAGCTTCAACGTGAATGTCTTTTGGAAGATATTAATGATGAATCATTTGATAAATGTGAGTCTTGTATCTCTGGAAAGATGACCAAGAAATCTTTTAATAGCAATATTGAAAGGGCTACTGATCTACTTGGATTTATACATACTGATGTGTGTGGACCACTTACACATACATCAAGGAAAGGTGCTAGCTACTTCTTAACATTTACGGATGATTATATCCGTAATGGTTATGTTTATTTACTTAAGCATAAACATGAGGTATTTGAAACATTCAAAACGTTTAAAGCAGAAGTAGAACTGCAATTAGGAAAGAAGATTAAAGCTCTTCGTTCTGATAGAGGTGGTGAATATTTAAGTCAAGAGTTTAAAGATTATCTAAGTGAGAATGGAATTGTTCGGCATCTTACTTCTCCCTATACTTCACAACAGAATGGTGTATCCAAAAGGATAAATCGTACATTATTGGATATGGTACGATCTATGTTTAATCTTACAACTTTACCATTATCCTTTTGGGATTATGCTTTAGAATCTGTTGCTCGCATTTTAAATATGGTTCCCACAAAGAAGGTCGATAAGACGCCATATGAACTATGACATGGCAAGAATCCATATTTGTCTTATTTAAAGGTCTGGGGTTGCAAGGCGTAAGTGAAATGTGACTCGGGTGACAAACTCCAACAACGATATGTAAAATGTATCTTTGTAGGATACCCTAAGGAAACTATGGGTTACTACTTTTATTATCCACCTGAGAACAACGTATTTGTTGCTAGGTATGTAGACTTCCTTGAATCTGATCTTGTTAATCAAGAATTCAGTGGGAGAAATTATGATCTTGAGGAGAGTCATATAGATACATTACTTTTTGAAAACACTAGCGATGTAATTCCTGTAGAACCAGAAAGTCTGGCGGTTCCACCGGAATTAGTTCCTCTGCATAGATCCGCAAGGATTAAAAACGCAAATAGAAATATGTGTCTTTACATAGAGGATGATGATGAGTTAGGGGATCTTGGTGAACCCGCTAATTATAAATCCGCCATACTTGATCCTGAGAATGATAAGTAGATGGTTGCTATGGATGAGGAAATTAAATCCATGAAAGTAAATGATGTTTGGATTCTTGTAGAACCACCACCGAATGCTAAAGTAGTGAGACATAATAGATATACAAGAAGAAAACCGACATGGACGGAAAAGTACAATCTTATAAAGCTTGTTTAGTAGCTAAAGGTATTACTCAAAGTTTTGGCGTAGACTAAGATGAGACATTTTCTCCTATAGCAGACTTAAGAGCTATTAGGATTCTCATAGCTATAGCAACATACTATTACTATGAGATATGGCAAATGGATGTTAAAACTGCCTTCTTGAATGGTCGATTAGATGAAGACATCTATATGCAGCTACCAGAAGGGTATGTTGATCCTGAGAATCCAGGACATGTGTGCAAACTTCAAAGGTCCATTTATGGTTTGAAGCAAGCATCACGTCAATGGAATAAGTTTGGATTTATTCAGAATCGTGATGAGCCATGTGTATATCGCAAAGCTAGTAGGAGTGATGTAGTATTCCTAGTCATATATGTTGATGACATATTAATCATGGGAAGTAACATTCCAAGACTTAAAGCTCTTAAGGATTATCTTGGTAAATGTTTTTCTATGAAGGACTTAGGAGAAGCTGCATACATTCTGGGAATTAAAATCTATCGGGATAGGAAAAGACGGTTAATTGGTCTATGTCAAGATGCTTATATAGATAAGATTTTGAAGAAATATAATATGCATAATTCCAAGAAAGGTTTTCAATCTATGGAAGTTAAGCATAATCTGAGTCATGAGATGGATGCATAAACTCCCGAAGAGGAGGCATACATGCAGAAGGTGCCTTATGCTTCGGCTGTAGGATCTATAATGTATGATGTTAGATGCACAAGTCCTGATGTGGCATTTGCTTAGAACTTGGTCAGTAGATACCAACAGAATCTTGGGAAGCTCCATTGGACTGCTGTTAAACATATTCTAAAGTATTTGAGGAGTACGAAAGATATGTTTTTGGTATATTGAGGGAAACCAGACACAGAACTGAATGTTACAGGCTTTTGTGATGCGTCCTGGTAATTTGATAAAGACTATACGAAGTCTCAGACGGGTTACGTTTTTGTTATCAATGGAGGAGCAGTTGACTGGAAGAGCAAGAAACACACAACGATTTCAATGCATGCTACTCAATCTGAGTACATGGCTGCTTCAGAAGCTGCAATGGAAGCTGTTTGGATTAGGAAGTTTATTGAAGATCTTGGAGTGATGCCTTCAATTAAAGAACCCATAGATATGTATTGTGACAATCCTGTCGCAATAATATTTGCCAATGACCCTGGAGTCATGAAATGCGCCAGACACTTTTTACGTAGACATCAAATTGATAAAAGTTCACACATATGATAACCTAGCTGATCCTTTAACTAAGGCTTTGCCTAGACCAAAGGTAGTTAAGCATGCCAAAGCGATTAGGCTGCAACTAGCTAGCGAACTCATGCAATAAATATGTGATTAGTATTTGGATAAAGGATGTTATGACTTATTATATAATAAAATAAATATTAGGTTTCGTTTATTTTTATTATTTAATAAGTGTATCCTATTTTACATGTTTTAATCCATGAATAAATGTTATGCTAAATGTTTTGTCGATTAATAATATGGGAATATTATTAAACTAAGAAAAAACCAAAATAGTGATAGAGAATACTTGAAAGTATATTGATCGATTTTGGATGATATTCGATGAATCGAATATAGGACTTATCCCAACTATATGTTATTACTTTATGGATCTTTGTCATTAAGTAAAACATAAATAGTTATCCTTAGACTTGAGATAACAAGAAACTGTTATGAATCTAGTGCATCTCTGTGGAATAATCTAACGCTAAACGTAACTGGTAGCTATAAGGATTATTTTCGAAAGTGTTACAAAACTCACAAGTTTTGCTCGTAGTCAATATGGAATTTATTTCCTCTAATTTCATTTTGGAGTTTAATACAGCTGGGCCCCTCGTGGGATTAGTAAGATGTTTGTGTGACCACAACCAAATTTGTTTTAATAATCTTGCTAAATCTGTGAACGAGAAATAGAATGGTTAATGAAAGGAATGACTAAGATCCATATCCTTATTAGCGTTGTATTAGAAATAAAAGGATAATAATAACGATGCAGAATCGTTAAAAGGTTTTGTCCAGGAGACCTTACTCGAGTTGTGCTTGAGACATTGCTATGTGTAACTAGATGCTAGACAATGTAATCACGATATTTGAAATATGTCCTAGTGGGAGCTGAAAGTTTATGGACTTATATTTAATAGTCGTGTGATAGGATCGAACTCGAGATTACGGGATTGCGCACAATACGCAAAGAGTTAATTTAATTAATAAATATATTTATTGTATTTATTAATTTATTTAATAAATATATTTATGTATTTATTAATTAAACCGAGCAAGTAACTATATAACTTTAACGATCGTTAATTAATTAATAGTTAAGTTATAACGAGCGTTAAATAAACATATAGTAAGTAAACAAAAGGAAAGAAGGACGGAAGGTTCCTGAACACCCCATGGGGGGTGTTCGACCATCGGTTATGGCCTAAGGGGGGGGGGGGGGCAAAAGTTGCCTTATATTTATTTGGGCTACAATGGGTTGGACGTCTATAAATACACCTCCTAATCCCTCATAATCAACACAATATATATCTTTCTCCCCTTCTTTATTTTGGGTCGATCGCAAGCCTACACCACAAAGGGTTTCGGTTGGTTTTTCTTGGTTGATCGATTGTGCACGTATTCTAGTCCTAGCCCCTCTCTAGGGTTGTTGGGTAGATAATTACAAGCGTTGTCGCTCGGTTTTCACGTGCTAGAATCACGGTTAGCTCGTTGTATTACGTGTGTAGAAGATCGTAATATAGTCTTACTTTAGACTATATCTTGGTATATACCGTATAAACCCGAATTGGTGATTAATTCTTCGTCTTGTGGATTGCTTTAGCGTAAAGGTATGTAACCCTAATTCGATTAATTATAATTGTGTTATTAATTATGATCTTGTTAAATCGCTTCCGGTATATGTGCTTTGATCTCGTTTAGGGTTTTATGTAATTGTTATGATACTAATAAACCTTCACATGATACTTTCATTACTTCCTCATTTTTATAATTAATATTCTTTAGTTTCAAAATTGGTAAAATTATTTCTTTTGGTTATACTTTGGCTTAGTTACACTTTTAACCCTTTAAGTATATAGTTTCAATATTTGCATTTTAAACCATCAATATTTAACCTTAGGGCCTCAACCTTTTCAATATTTATTTTTACATATTTAAATTTCACAAAATGACACTTTTGGCCAAAAATGTTAAATAGTGTCAAAAATGACAGTTTTAGTCCCTATACTTGTAAAAATCACATAACAACCTCAAAAGGACCAAATGATATAGGATTTTAAAACACAGTTTCAAAACATGTTTATAATCATAATAGCAACATTTCTTCATAATTATAGCTTTTGAAATAGGTTTTTGCTTATTATTCATGTAAATTACAAAACTAGGGTTTTAAGACATATTTAACTTATAACTTCCATTTAAATTGAAGAATGACTAGTTTCTTTCTAACATAATTTTGGCATTATAACAAGTCTAATATATCATTATAAAAAGATCAAAGCATAGCTAACATAGAAATTACCTAGGATGCTCCAAAAGGGCTCCAAATGGCTTCTTATGAACACTACTTGCTATCAAAGCTTCAAGAGCTTCAATGGCTACCTTCTAGACCTGGTTTATGGTCTTGGGAAATGTCCTAGGACGTATATAGACGTGGAAATGGAGAATGGGTAGAAGATACAAAGGAAAAAGGGTGTAAGTCTCTATGTATGTAATTCGCCTCTATTTATAGCAATTCCAAGCCTTAGGCTTCAAGTTCTGGCCTAGGACGTGCCATGTGGATAACTTAGTGACTAAGGGTTCCTAGGGAAGGTCTATGCAAGTTCATGGAGTCTAGGATGAAAAATATCTAAGCTTGTGGTCTTTATTAACTCGCGGCTAAATATGATAGGATCAAGTATGTGTCATTGGGAAGTAGGTGATGCACCTACTTGTAAATTATCTCTAGAATATCCACATGATCTGATACTAAGTACAAATTTGGGAGGGAAAGGGTTTTGAATGCATTTTTGGAGGGAAAACCTAAACCGAGTCCTAAATTAGGGCTTGTAACTTGTAACTTTGTAATTTTGGTGATTAAGGGTTTAGAAATGCGATTTGTGATGGATTAGGGTTTAAATATGGTATATACATTATGTTTAAGAGATTTGGGTCTTTGGTTTGAAGTTTCACAAAGGTTTGATGTGAAAATGGGAAGAAAACTTAGGCGGGTTAGGGTTTTGAATGATTTATGGTTATGTCTTAGTAAAATTGATTATTCTTCAATTAGCTACTGATATAGACTTAATTCATACATCCTACATAGTCCCTGATGTGTTCATGAAGTCCCTACATTGGTTTTAATAAGTTATTCTTAGTAAACATGTGTAAAGGGTCAACATACTTATTTTGACCTAATTTACAAGCCATGCATTGAAATCTTGTACCTTGTGCATTAGGGTACTTGTACATTTTCTTAATATAATCTTATAATCTTAATGAAGTGCTATGGGTGTTTGTATACTTTTCCCAAAAGACTAGGTAGTGATTCCATGTAGATTTCTTAATATAAGGGTTTTTAGATCAATAATCCTAATGACTTATTATCTTGGGTAATTAGGGTTCATATCCTAAAGTATGCTTATTATAGGGCTTATATAGTATGTTTATGACTTCTATAGTTTCTATATTCTTGTTTAAGGGTTTATATAGGTTTATCATATTCTAGGGCTAATTTTGGGAGCTTAAGATCCTATGCTTTAATAACTTGTACCTTATGCTTTATTAACTTGTACTTTATATTGGAGTAAATGTATAATCTTAATATGATACATAATATTGAGTTTTATAATTAGTGGCAAAAGATTAGACTCTAATTCATTAAAGAATGGATTTTATATGCTAATCTTGGTTACTAGGTCTTAACTTGTAATTAGCCTTGGATTAGTGAATATTAGCATTTTATGACAAATTAACTTCCCTTTATATGATAGATTATAATTAGTATATTGTATTTGATATTAGTACATAGATATTAAGTAGTTATATTGCTTGTAACATTGTTTACCAAGAGTTTCTAGGTGGTGATCTAGACTATTATGTACATTTACTTGTACTTAGCTTTGTATGGTTTGTTCTAATGGGTTTTCGACTTTCATTAAATTATAGCATATAACATATATGTAAATTTTATGGGTTGTGATAGTCTCTCCCCCTTAAATAAATCTCGTCCCGAGATTATAATGGTAACATAACATATCATAGCTCGTAGGGTTCAGATTCTTACTTAGAATTTTATTCATATATCAAGAAAATAGCTTTACACCTGGTATTTAGTTTTAAATCAATCTCTTCTATTCTTATTTTCATCAAAAGGGTTATGAAATATATTTTAGTTTTCAAAATCATATTATTACTTTATAATAATTTAGTTTATCATCA